>CABFOV010001497.1:0-10467 GCA_902141375.1 Timema poppense
GATATTTGTGGGTCATTCCCAATAAAGGGAAGGGCTTGTATTATTTTTAATTTGATTTTAGGATATTTGTGGGTCATTCCCGCTGAGTGTTGAGCAACCAAATATTATAAAAATTGATTCAAGTCTTGTATAAGTTGTTTTTCTCTTAAAGAGTGAGTAGGAGTTTAGAGGGGTTGGGGTAAAAAAAAAATCCAAGTTAGTAAACGTAATTATAAGTAAAATACAGTCCCAATCGGATGTAAAAACAGCAATAAAACATTAATTTTGTCGTAATATTTGCTTCCTAAGATATTAAAAAAAAAACATCAGGTGTAGCCAATATAATGTGTGAATTAAAGGTAGGGTGCCACTAATTTTATATGATTAGCTCACTGCTTCGAATAAATGTATAATAAAACCACCTTACCACCTAGCCCCCTCTAACCCTCTGCGCCTCTCACTAGCCGTTCAAGTTATATTTAAATATAAATGTATTTACGGGTCTGATGAGATTCCAACACGAGACTTCTCACATTAAAGTCTGCAAGGAACATGTGTGGGTCTATATGTAAACTCTGATTTTAATCGAAATTCCACTTTCAACCACCAACAGTGATTGAAATTCACTAAAATTTGGCTTTCTATAAAATTGCTTATTATTTTGATATTAGGCCTAATTAAAAAGTTAATCTAATCATTCCTTATAGATTACTGTAGAGTTTCTCGTTACATAATTGATTATAAACTAAATTATAGGAATAGAAGCCTAAAATAGTGATATGATACTCAAACCATCCATTTTAAATAGTTAGATTCTAATACTGAAATAATTTCAAATAAATTAATTATAACTATCTACTAACCTAGTACGTTAATTAAAAACTCATTTTTAAACTACTCATTTCTCAGAATGTTAAGGTCACGTATTTTTATAAAGAAATTAAATAAAAACAAGACTTTAGAGAAAATAGTCAAAATTACAGAATGCTTTTTTTTCTTAATTTAAAAAATATATATTATAAGGTAGGCCTGTATAAATAATTATCATAGAATATTTGTAGTCTCATATTTTGTTGAAACAGGATACGAAATGGATTTTGATTAGGAGTTTCATCTCCCTGTATATTTATATATAGGGTCTATGTGTGGTTTTGAAAATAATTAAGGGAATAATCCCGAGTTAAAATTACTACCCACAAAAATGTATCTCTTCCAATCAAGAACTTAGTGTGCTCAGGATAGAACAATGCCCAATTCCATGATCCTAATAGCTAATACGTTTGTTTTAGTATTTTTTGAATCAAAATATTAAGAGATTTATCTCATCAATTTTATCTCCAGTGTGTAATATTCAAACCATCTTATGAATATCGATTTATTAAATAGGATTATGCCATTTAAAATGAGACCGGTCAAAAGTATAGACTTTTCTAATTAAATAATCTTATAAAAATACTCTTGATAGCGTATTATTTTGTAAATATGTTTTTAGGGGTTTGAAAAAATTTTACTATCAAATATTTATCTCTTAATTGCGTGTTTTTTTTGTAACAAACAATCTTGTGTTTAGGTTATATAAGTAGTGCAATTTTTTTTAATTGTTAAAAAATTCTGATTCAAATCTTTGAATAAATAAATCTAACTACTTATATTGTTTTAATTTTTCTGAAATTTACAGACCTACAAATATAAAATAGCATAGGCCTACATGTCGATTAAAAACTGTTCAATTGAATATAAAATGGTAGAGGGTATCTCTTTAAGAAATAAATTTTGGGCAAACATAAATAATTGTTTCCACTAGTCCATTATGAAACACAGAAATTAAATTTTCAATGTTTTTTAACAACAAGACTTCTCTTTTATTATGAAAATAAATTGCACTTTTTTTTTCCCTTCAAATAATGATATAGTTAAGAAAATGACGGCAAAAATTCTTCACGCACAAAATCATAAAGTAATTAGCACACACTACAACAGTAATTATCAACCAAAACTTAGCCAAAAACTGTACACACCTAGCCAACACCCCTCTTCCTTCCATTTACACTTTAATTTACGTTATAGCAGATTTAAATCGTCTTTTTTTTTATATAATTTCTAGTTCGTTGAAGTCATTATAATACGAACTATGCTCATTATTTCACAGCGGCCAACATGCTACGGTTGTAAAATGTTTTATAGTCTTAGTTGTAAAAAGACTCATAACTACAATCATTAGTATACGGCATAATTCACATGATTTATTATTGTAATTAAGTTGAGCTATCCTGTGTGTATTATGTCATTTATTTTAATATGCTAAGAATTTCTTCATAAATAGATATACACCGAGCGGAACATATAACTTCTTGCAATGGGAGTCCGAATGATTTCATACTAAACAATTAATAAGGTATAAATTAGTAAACAAACAAACAATGCATGTTTTAGAAACAATATTAATTTAATCTCAACTCACCTGGGATGCTGATGGGTACGAATACCCAAACTGGGTGTACGCAGACATCATTCAAATGTTGTTTTTTTTTGTCTACACTATCTATTTCAACAGAAGAGACCTAAAACTGCCACAATTTTTTTTTAACTTCCCTAGTCCACCCCCAATTGTTTCACTCTAGAAAAAAAAAACGAACCCTAGGTTCAATAATATATCCCACAAAATATCATCCTAATATTTAGTCAACACTTGTCGGACGATAGGAGTGATTTTCTCCTCCGCTAAACTAACGGTCCATCGTAGCTTACGTCGTTGAAGAACGTCAAACCTCTAAATCCGTACATGTCTGCCCGTTGAAACCGTCCATCGGAGATTGAAACAACAGACCCAAAACATAAGCCGCATCCGGGCTGGTCTCTGAGCGTTCACAACCAAACACCTTTTCTAGCTCACACATCGAGTTTATTTTGTTTCTCTAGTTTTTAGATATTCTTCCTTGATCTCGCCGAGCCGGTCACATATCGAAGTAGTTTATCGGCCGACGATGTAGTTTCTCGCCGATATAATAAGTCTAGAATCTTCCTAAAAAATAGAATTAAAAATTGCCCCACTTCACGATATAGAATGTTTAAATGTCTCACACGGAATTAAAGATATCGACATTTAAAAAAAATATCTTTTTTGTCACTCTCCTCTCTATCGCTCTCTTAAATATCCATCACCACGCACACACTAAAAAAAAACGAAGTCACTCGAATTTGTTCTTTGAAGTTACGGTTGATAAGCCGTCGTTAATATGATCAAGCGACTCTCTCACGTCGAACAATTGAATGGATTTCAAAAAGTTGGATCTAAAAAAAAATAAGCCCAACTCGAACGCGATTACTGTTCTTTTTTTGCTTCCTCTATAAGTACACTTTTTTGTTTTAGAATAATCGATAGTGAAAAGAGCTCTTCGTTTTTATTTATTTATGTGGGAGGGTGGGGTAGGGGGTGTTGAGAAAATGGTAAGGGGAGGGGGTGGTTTGTTTATAACAAGGAAGGGTGCCTCTAATCCCTCGGCTAGACTCACACCCTCTTTATATATATATATGTATATATATATAAAATCCCGAACTCGAAAATAACAATAACTGTGGAGGAAAAAAAGAGATGTAATAATATCTTTTTTTACAGTCTGCAAGAACGAAAAAAAAAATCAAACAAAAAATATTTCTTATTTTTTTCACCAACCACCCCCCAAAAAAAAATTAGAACAAAACTTCCGCTTGAACCGAGGGTTTTAACAGAAAATCCGCCGTCAAAACTCTATTCTGCTGTGTCCTCCTTACACGGTTTGGGCTCTGACTGACAATACTTGGGGTAGCCTCTGGTGACGGTTCCTTGAACGACACGGACCCTCCTCCCCTTAATCCCCCCACCAAAACCTTCCCCCACGAACCAACCCGACACAGAACTACTTCCCCTACTCGAGGAAAAAAAACCTGGTGTGCCCCGCCTAGTAGGTGTGGCCTGATGGTTACCTACCAATAGGGACGCGGTGATGAGGCAAGGGTCTGCCTCCACGGAACTAACCGATCCACCGTCGTGGTGGACGGTAAGGCTCTGACTTTCCCGCCTCCTAATATTCGGTTACGCCCTTTTTTAGAATACGCCTCTCCCCCTCTAAGAGACTATTATGGAAAGTTAAAAAGGCACCTATATATATTTATTTTTTTCCCGTCTGTACAGAGAGAATTTGCCTCGGGCGAGAGATGTACCTTGTGAACAGTAAACGTGCCATCAGGTCTACCAACCGAGCGAGGGAAATAAAACAATATTTAATGCTGGAGGAGCAGACAGAACAAGAATTTAAAGGGAGGTTTATTATGCCTGTATTTCACCGGTCTGTTCCATGTCTTAGGTTTTGTTGATAATGATAATAATAATAATAATAATAATAATAAAAACTTAGTTGTGAGTTCCCTTATGTTGGCAGGGTGAATTTAGGTTGAAATAATTTCTCTTTGGTGATGAATTTCAATAAAATTACTGACAGTAAGCACTTAATAAAGAAAAATAAACACACGAGGCTTTCCCTTTTTTTTAAATATTTAACAATGGTTTTATTTTTATTATTTTGGGAGCGACTTGCGCCTGTGGCCACATCACATGGTTTACGGTCATTAAAAACATTAATTTCTAGATTTTAACAAGTGTATAATTAATTATTTGCTATTAAATGATTCATTTATTTCATATCATTATAGTTCACGAGATATAAGGGGTCAAACTTGTTATTTAATGATTCTAATGTATAATTTTTAAGGAAGTAATTTTACATTAAATAGGCTGTCAAAGAAAAATAAGTAGTTTAAAAGTGGTGAGATTATATATTTTTAAAAAATATAGGCCTATAAATTAGTTTTTTATACAAATAATTTGATTTTATCTTATTTTATAGTACAACACAATGTCATTGTTTAGAATTAATTTGTTTTTTAACCTAATTCCCCTCGTCGCTTTTATTAACGTGTCCGAATTGATCACTGCAAATATAGGCCTATATTTGAAATATTTATGGGAAAACCACGACTATTAGGACATAATATGTCTGGCCGATACAGAGGTTCGGATAATCTCAACTAATGATACACCCAGATAAAGGGTACGCCGGCTTCCTTGTCTGGTCGGTGTTGCGAGAATGGGATGAGATAAGGATACAATAAAAATTAAACAGCTTTCTTTTCCAATAAAACCTTGGGCATAAACTCAAACAATCTTAGTAATTCTTATTTGTCGAATAACGTTGATATGTTAGGATCACCATACATGTAAAGCCATACGGTAAGGCTACTCTATTGTAAGTACGCAAAGTTTCCTCTATCTATGTTTCTTAGTTTATGAGCTACAGTAGCCCCATGGCTTCTTTGGTGCTGAGTGACAGCTCACAGCTCACAGCTGACGGCCTTGAAAGGCTACCAGACCAAATTATGTATCCCTACGCCGAACCAAATGATCTGCAAAAACATGTGTTTAACAGGTGTCACTTCTGACAGTCAAAATTTAGGTATGTTGACTGTCAGAAGTGAGCTGTGAGCTGTCAGTCAGCACCAAAGAAGCCACGGGGCTGCTGTATCCGAACCAGCGTTTGAGATGTAAAAGGCATCAGTCATACAAAAATAAAGCCTATATGTAATTTATTTTTGTTAACACTCAGTGTTCGCAACCTCACGTTTTTATACAATAATCGAGCAAAATTCCAGTTTTCTAAGTCTTAGCGTTAATAACCCGGATCACAAAACGACCGATTAACCGGGTTATTAGATATGTAATAGAGCTCAAATCAGAGAATGCACTGAAGTCCGGTTTTCTACTATGTATTGTATTAAAGTGAAATTAAGTTTAAGTTTAGTTTTTTTTAAATATAAAGCTAGTTATTTTTCACCCACTTCAGTGGTCACATAGTCTAAGTGGCTACACACAGTAGACTAGACTGCTGATGACGGGAGATTGGAGTTCGAATCCTGGTCAGGTGTACAGAGGGTGGTTTCACTGGAATGGTTTTCCAATCTCCATCCAAGCAAATGAGGGTACACCTCCTCTAAATTCAACTTTCCTAATCTCTAACACATTAGCGTAATTAGTACATATCAGTATCACCCGTATGAGTACTAAGAGGCGGTGCTTTTATATATATATATATAATATTATATTTACAGTATAGAGAGAGACAAATAAATTATATGCCTATTTTTAAATTTACTGTATTTTTTTAAATATCGAATGTTAAAACTTTTAATAATATTCATTGTGATTTGTGCTAAGGATAATTATATAATCAATAATAAGGAAAGAAATCTTAGATGTTCCGATTTAGTTAACTTAAAATTGGTGAATTTTCCCCACGTTAAATAGTAAAATAAAAATAAATTTAATATTCGTATTATAATATATAACGATTCTATTGGGATAATAGATAAAAAAAGTTTATAATACATAAATTAAGAATTATATGGTCATAATTGAATAAAAGTATAAATTAATCAATAACGCGCAAAGATATAATTATTTGTGAAAATCTGTAAGTTGATCTATATGAATTCAAAAACAAAATTTTAGAAAAGATTTAAATTCAGAGTTGATATATGCACTCAGGTAAGTGTAACATTTTTGATATATATATATATATATATATATAATATAACTTATATATAACTAGCTAGACTCATTTAGAGTTACATTACATTGTACAACATGTGAAATGTGGTGAAAACAATTTATTGAAATTGACAATTAAAATAAATATGCAACATTTAAAAAATATGTGCTATGAAGTTTAATTTAGATGAACACAAAGTCAATGAAAATACAAATAATAAAATAAAAATATGCTTAAACATACAGGCCCTAATGCAAATTTAGTATTCAGAACAATATTAAAGGAACAATGAAATAAACCAGCTTAATAATAATATATTTATGGGTTTTTGAAAAATTTAAGTATTAAGTTTTTAAATGGTAAAATATAATTAATTGAAATATAGTTTAATCATTCCTTATCTGGAGTTTTAGTTGATCCCATCTCATTATTTTGATAACAAACCAAAACAAATTTACAAATTTTAAGATAATAGAATGTAACATCTAAATTTTATTTCCTTATTATGAATGTTAAAACTGTTTTCACTGTTCTTATTTCCACTGGTTTTTTAAAAGTAGACGATAGACAACCGCGGAACGATGAGATGTCTGGTTCGAGTTGTAGACACGATTACCGAAGTTCGGTGTTTTCCGTGGGGGGAGACGCTCTTTACACACACACACACACACACACACATTTTCAAAAGGACAAACACACATTCCATTTTATTTATATGATTATAGATAATAATAATAAAAAATGTTAGGAGATATAACGAGTGAATAAATATATTAGAGACGTAGGTTTTGAAAACAATTTATATGCAGACGTAGTCTATATAAAATCAACTCTGAACGAATAAACCACGACGGGGGAAAACATGTTACATGAACGGATCACTGCAGGGGAAGAAGTATGACTGAGCAGGTTATGTTTGGAATGTGTTACACGCTTTATAGCCTGCTCGAAGCGGGAGTCCTCGCTTCAAATACAGACGGCGCCTTCTTTTGGCTTTTCAACGTAAGGGGTATGGCATCGAAAAAAAAAATTAAAACGTATAGATATTTTACTTATTTCTAGTAGTGTAATAAAACTATCGATAACAGTAGGTAACAGAGATGTGGAGTCGGTACGCCAGGCCTTCGATTCCGACTCCTTCATAAATGAGAGTACATTAATTAGTATTTAAAAATATATACCGCCGTAAAATTCTCCAATACAGATGACATCATGGGAAGCTTCCTTGGCAATGTGTAAC
Organism: Timema poppense; assembly: GCA_902141375.1. NCBI lineage: Eukaryota > Metazoa > Arthropoda > Insecta > Phasmatodea > Timematidae > Timema > Timema poppense. The sequence continues at coordinate 7,801 of CABFOV010001497.1, forward strand.
TAAATGTGTCAATCCAAATTACAAACATTGATCACTTATAATTAAAAAAATATATAGAATTAAAATAACGTAAGTTTATTCCTTAAATATTGTTATAATCAGGGCCAGGACTTTGATGACATGTCATCTTTTTTCTGGTTCGTCACAAACAATGCTCATAATTAACTTATAGCTTATGAACTCTGTTCATGATACCCTTGTTGTAGAAATGCATATCTCATAGGTAATTTTTTTTTGTTGTTTTGGAATTTTAGGTCATAATTGTTTTGGTTTGCGTCATTTTTAAGCATTTTAAGGGATTTTAAAGTAATTTCTAAGCATTTTTGAGTCATTTCAAGGCATTAATGTTGAATAAGTATATTTTAGAATACTATCGACATTTTTTAAATACATAAATACTCATACATAAATAATTGTTTCCACCCACATTTGTCTGAATGAGAAGATAATGTTGGTCATGAACTTTGTATCCTCTTTGGTTGGTTATAAAATACACATTCCTGGTGAGACGCTGCAATTAACCTGGAGAGGGTTGCGTTGGAAAGGGGTAGCTATTACTTCTGAAGCGGATATTTGTAAACTAATGTTATATTTAGCAGAATACAAGAGTTTATCTATTAAAGGTTTTTTATTGTATTTAACATTGGTAAAGTGTGTGTTTGATTAAGTCATGTGCATCTATTACGAGTATTTGTTCATATATTTAAGTCATGTTTTGAAATTTTCAGGTCATTTGATGGGTATTTTATGATCATTTTTAGGTCATAGAAATCTGGGCCATGGTTATACAGTAATATCAGAAGTTCCTATTTTGAGCCCGGTGTCGGAGTCTCGGTACATTTTTACCTAAAATTGCTTCTGACTCCGACTCCACAGGCCTGATAGGTAAGAGTAATGAAATAAGAAATAGGAAATTGTGTTCGAATGTAATGTTCTTAAGTGATTTTAATGTACGAAAATTGTTGTGTTTTCCTCTATAATCTTAGAATGTAAAGAGGCTAATTATCTAGTATTTTATTATTATTATTATTATTATTATTATTATTATGCTACTATAAAGCCACATGACTGACTCACTCACTGACATTAATGTTTGCCCACTTCCAGATGAGCTAGAAACTTGAAATTTGGCAAACTTATAGCTTCTAACCTGTAGCCGACGGGAAAATTCCAAAAAGTTAAAAAATGTAATTCTTAAACCCCCCAAAAAAAATCAAAATGGTGGAACAACTTTAAAGTCGGTGCGGACCTTTCTTTGGAGGTCTCTTGTGGCTAAACGGTAAGAACTATCAAAAAACTGCTCTGAAATTACATTAGTTTACATCCATTTGCATAGAAAGCTCACTGGGGATTAGGGGGCGTAGCTCCAACGAGTAAAGCGAGTTGTATCTATACACACAACGTTTGATTATGATAGAATTACCTTAATGTATTTAAATGCGATTAACCTGAACGTATAGAAAAAGGAGGAGGGAAAATAAATTAGCCTATATTGTAATAATCTTTTTAATGTTAAATTTATTCTGTTTAATCTTGAAATGTTTATTGAAATATGCCTTCATCTTATATAAACTAACGTAAGATTTGCGTCTTATTCCCTTCATCTACCTATCATGGGGTACATCATTGCAAAGAGAAATGATTATAATCTTATTTAAATATGCAATACCTGAAAAGTGTATAATTATTTTAGCACCTTTTAATTGAAGTTGTAGATTAAAATATAAAGCTAGGTCCGTCCTTTTTTTTTAATTATGTAGGCTACTATTTAGATAGGCCTATTTAAAACAAAGAAATCTAAATATGTCAACAACCTGCCCTAGTCCCCTCTATCTTAGATTAAATTACTAAATATAAAATAAATATTGCAAATAACGGCCAATTTGTCTAAAACATTTCTGAAAGAAGCGGCAGTCACTTTTTATCAAAGTACAAGCCTGTGAATATTATACTACCCATATAAACTAAGGTGTGACAAAACAAGACCCCCCAAAATGTCGGTATTTATGTGATTTTTATAGCAAAATTTGTATTGTCATTTAAATCAAATATTTCTTATACAAACATAAAAGTTAATTTTCTTCGCTTGGTGACATCAAAAGTTCTTGAATATCTGTCAAGTGCGTCCTGGAATTTAACGACAACTTTTTCTATTCGTTTAAAAAGTGTCTCATCTAATGCCGCTATGCTCATTACAGATAGTCACCACGTAAAGAAAATTAAACTATGTTTCTACTAAAGCAATAAATTATTTATTTTGCCTAGAAAAATATTTGCTAGAAAAACTGTAAAAACACTGCCCATAGGAGCTAGCGTTCGTTCCCTTTTCTCCCACCTTAAATAATTACACTACCTACAGTAGCCCCATGGCTTTTTTGGTGTTGTCTGACAGCTGCTAAACACATGTTTTTGCAGATTATTTGGTTCGGCGTAGGGATACATAATTTGGTCTGTTAACTTTTCAAAGCCTTCAGCTGTCAGTCAGCACCAAAGAAGCCATGGGGCTACTGTACAGAGATAAAGTTTATTTCGATACCCATCCGATACTGGGTTGTAAGTACTCTCATGAATAAAAATATCTAAAAATCGAGTTAAAGAGTATTAGTGTTGAAAGAGAAATATTGGTATAAGTAGACAATTTTTTTATATTTTTTTTTTTTTTTTTTA
>CABFOV010001497.1:19724-30634 GCA_902141375.1 Timema poppense
ATATATATATATATATATATAGTTCTCCCAAAGAAGAAAAAAGGAACGTGGCTATTTCGAGTGTTCAGATGCAAGTTTTCAGTTGACATTTTGTCATCAGTCAACCCATATTAAAACGTGAAGAGCTTTACTTTAGCCTTGACGAAATTAGCTTCGGATTTCACCGTGTGCTGTATTTTATTTTGTTTGTAGGAGCGGGGAGGAATAAGAATGGGGCCAGAGGTGTATTGTAACGTGTGCCCCTTGGGAATGATGGGTAAGGGGAGGGGGGTGTTGTAGTAGGCTCAGGGAAGATCCTGTCTTCCATTGTTGTCGGTCCTGTCTAGCTTTCCTGCCTTCGAAAGCCGAAAGTTTGGCGCAAGGACGAGGTTTTATAACCTCTACTTGCACCTGTAAAAAGCTTGGTTAGTCTATTTGACCACGCCACCCACAAGTGTTTCCTAAACTGTGGTACGTCTAAATTAAAAGTGAAAAAAAAAAGTTTTCTTACGTTTTCTAGTGAGTGTGTGTGTGGGTGGGAGGGGGGAGGGTAAGAAAGAAACAGCCCCCCTCATAACCACTGGTGTGGGTCGTAGAAACCCGCTTCGTTGGCCGCATGATCTAAGGCGTCACTGTCACAATAGACTGGCGTGCCAATGACTCGGAGAATGTGGTTCGATCCCAGTTAAGTATACTGAGGCTTTTTTTTCACTAAATTATTTCTCACACTTTCTCTACGCAAATGTGGGTACACTTCCTCTAGGTTCAACCCTCTTCATCCCTAACTCACTTGCGTATTTCGTACATAGGTGTAAAACGTGTCAAATCAAGAAAGTCAAATAGTACTAAACAGCTTTGCCCGCCTGGGTAGATTTGAAGCTATTTTGCAAAATGGGTTGTGTGAATAGAAAGAGAGGAAATAAAATGAGCTGTTCACCCTGGGAGGACTCTTGTTTACCGGCTGATGGATGACAATTACCCTCTCCCGCTGACGAGAATACACACTCCCTCTACTATTAACGTGTGGACAGACTTGACATGTATTTGATTTATTTTAATCATGTTTGCTGTTCTAGATCGATACCAAGGATTTATTTTATTTACATCCTGGCAGGATGATTCTTTCAGGTCATTTTATGTTTTAGGTTGTAGACTATTTAAAATAAACAAGAGAACAACAAAAAAACCACATCAGGATAAAAAGAAAATTGTCACAATTTAAGAACATTTTTAGATTTATTTAAGAAGGTATGTTATTGTTTGAGTGTTAGTTCTTTAAAACTCGCCGAAGAGAACCATTAACATTGGAAATCCTATCTTATTCACGTCATTGGATAGAGTTAATAAATTAAGTACCTGTATAATTAAGTTTTGTGTGGGACGCGACTACTCTAGCTAATAATTCCAGTTAGAGCTTAAAGTTAAGAAAAAAGGCGGAATGAGTGAGAAATATTTGTCTCTGGCCCCATGTTGTGGTTTTAACATTTAAACTTTTTACCAAACGACTCAATTAAAAGCCTTCAAGGGTTTTGCCCATCTGTAACATAGTGGCAAGTCAAGATATGACTACCCATGCTAATGTATTTTCGTTTTATTTGGCGAGTTTTAAAGATATAATATTTAAACAAAAAGCCTAAATTATTTTATAAATTATTTAACATTGGCAAGACACTATTTTTTTTAACATGAAGTTTTTTTTAATCGTCTCTATCCCGGGTTGTTTGGTTTATTTACGAAAATGGCCTGTAGTAATCTTCCTGGATGTAGATTAAAAGGTGCGTGGAAGCATTTGTATATCTAGAATAGGAAACATGAAAAAAGATCATTTATAATTGCAAGTAATGGCTTTCCAGGCGCAAATAGTAGAGTGAGTGTGTATATTCGTCAGAGGAAGAGGGGAAACTTTAACAGCAGGTAAATAAGAAGCTTCGCAGACTGAACTGCTCATTTTCTTAGTCCTTAGAGGCATCCAGTTAACATGCAACCCACTTCGCAAAATAGTTTCAAAATCACCCAAGTAGGCAAAGTTTTTATTCCATATACATTTCAAATTGCATTGTCTTCCTTAGCAATTCAGGTACAAAATCAGTCACGAACAAAAGTCCTATTTTTGAGAATCTATCTAAAAGTAAGAGAAGTATGGTTACCCTACTCTAGAGGTTGATGAACAATGTCTGATAAACAGGATAACTCGGATTTTGACATTATCTTATGAATGTTTATAAGCTTTAATTTCCTTTTCTAATGGCTTTATTTTTATTATCACTAAAACTTTAGCTGCCATTATATTTTAAAAGATAGCAGGCATGTGTTTCCTTTAATTTTGGGAAGAGTTGTAAGGGGCATACAGGCCCCGAAAGGGGCACACGACTGATGAAAATATTAAAAATACTAGTATAAAACTAGGATGCCAAAATGACTCCGTCAACGTTAATCATCGCTTTCACCGCTAATGTGTCATGGATGGGACCCGCCTCGGTGGCGTAGTTGGCTAACGCGCTAGTCGTGTTGAGCTCGACTGCTGAGGACGGGGAGATCGAGGTTCGAATCTCGGTCGGGGGAACTAGGAGCGGTTTTTCCTAAATGGTTTTCCACTCCCCCTCCACGCAAATCCAGATTCACTTCCTCTAATTCGACCATCTCAATTCCTAATCAATTGGCGTAATTAGTACTTAAGGCGTATAACCCGAACGAGTAGTAAGACGCGGTGATTAATACTAATAATAATAATAATAATAATAATAATAATAATAATAATGTTGCATGGATGAAGATGGTATAGTTTTATAGTAGATACTCGAATTTGCTTGGAGGAAGAGTGGAAAACCATTTAGAAAAAAAAATATCAGAACACTCAAGTGGGGTTTGAACTCTGATATCCCCACCACAGGGAGTCCGGTCTATTACGATAATGATACCCTAGACTATTCAACCACGCATGTGGGTCAAATTATTGTTAAATATAAAGAAGAATTATAGATATAATTTTACTTTTGCTAGCACTATACCACTTAAGTTAATTTATTATTTTTAATTAAAAAAAAGTTTATTTACTTAACTGAATTTCGTTCCCGAAATACCCAACCTTTTAGCTAACCAAATCTAATGATTTTTATTTAGTACAAATCCGGGTATTTATCTATAACCCGACATTGTGAAATAGGATAGTTCTAAAATTATTTCATCGTATCGAATTTCTTGTAAGCCAAATTAATTAAAAGTTAAATTGATAAATAATTTAATTACAATATGATCACGCTTCATATGGCATCGTGGTTTAATTTCAAACGTGATGTAATCTTAAAATTGGATTTGATTAGTAATAAGATCCTTATTTCCTGTAAACTATTTAATGGGCATGTATTTTGTTAAATCGATTGTTATGTGGCCATCCCATGGAAGAAATATAATATAATGTTGCCTTAAAAATTGGTTTATGTTTCTAAAGTCATAAAGCGATAAAACTTGATAGTAGTTTTTTTAATACTTTATATTTGTTAAAAAAAAATAGCATCAATTTAATTTCAAATACCGGTACGTAAAAGTTAATCATAAGAGAATGTTTCCCTTTCAAGCATGAATGTAACTATGGCCAGTAAAATGGTCTAAAATAATAAAAATGTATAGTAGTTTTTAATTAGTTTTTATTGTGTTTAAATACCAAGTGACTTATGTTATTATTGATATGGATTATTTTTTACTCAATTTATCTTACAAATTTTATACAACTTTTTTTGGGGGAAATGAGTATTAGCTTATAGTTTATAAATTGGTATATAAATGGTACTATGTACTCCTGAAATTGGTACACCTCCCCAAAAATTAGTAACTCATCAAAAAGGCTAGTCTGGAACAATATGTGGTTATCTCCACAAAAGAAAATTAAAAAAAGACACATATTCCGCTGTCCACTACTGACCTAAGGATATTTTTCATATATATCAGACCCAAACTACTTTTATTTATTGCTACAGGTTCTGTAACGACAAGCCATTGGTTTGGAATATTCCAAAACGCTAACAAGCATTCATAGAGTAGTTGATATACCGGCCAATGAAGTAAAACATAGCCACCGTCTTGGGCCTCCAGATTTTCTCCTTATTAACACCTATTGGCGACGGAAACTTATTTGTGTAGGGGATGTAGGGGCAAGAACAAAAAAAAGGCTATTTCTAGGGACCTAGATTCCATCCCCTCCCATCCAACCCCACTCTTCCCGATAAATGTTTGAAAAGTGGATGTCCCTAAAAGCTATTTGGAGTTTTCCTCCTCCCCAAGTTTTGAAAATTAGAATATTTTTACTAGCTATTTGGAGTAGTATTCACCAGAATTAATTTTTTTAAATTTTGATGCTTCTAAAAGATGTTTGAGTAGTCTTTTTTACAGGAAATTTTTGAAATTTTGATGCCTCTAGAAGCTATTTTAAATAGTAAACACCCATTTTTTTTTTAATTTAGATTTTCTAAAATATATTTGAAGGAGTCCTCCCCCAGATTTTTTGTTGTTTGTAATTTGGATGCTTCTAGAAGCTATTTGAAGCGGTCTTGGCCCAAAAATAATTTGAAAATGAGATCTTCTTATAAGCCATTTTGAATGGTCCTCTTCTGGAAACCTTTTGTAAAATACGATGCCTCCACCAACAAATTTTTGAAAATTTGAATACTTCTAGAAACTATTTGAAGGGATTCTCACGTGAAAATTCTTCAAAATTACACGCATCTCTAAGCTATTTGGAGTACTCCTTTCTTAGATTTTTATTTTATTTTGGATAGCCTTAGAAGCTATTTAGAGTAGTTTTCTTCGCCAAATTCTCTTAAAATTGAATGTCTTTAAAAGTAATTTGGAGTTTGATTTAAGGCCCCATTTAAGCTTCATATTTGATAATGCTAGTGAATTTGGAAGAAGTAGTGGTTTAATCCAGGAGTAAATCCTCGCCCTAACCCCCCGGCGCCCCCACCACTGACAACATATACCAAATTAAATTTCCAGACGATCATCGACACTACACTCTGTACCCTGCACATAATCTTTCTGTTCCAATACATATATATTTTGTTGTGATCCATCACATTTAAAAGTATTATTAAATTATTATTTTACTTTTAACGTTCACCTACTAAATAAATTTCAAATTTATTTTACTAGGTATATTGTAATAAAAAATTAATGTATAAAATTGTATCCCTGTCTGAAGAAAATCTGCAACCTGGATTGCCCAGTACCCCATTTTTGAGGCCATAATCAAACTGATATTGTAAAAAAAAAGTCTCAACAACGCATAAACGAAGAAACATTATTAAACAAGTTTTCTATTTAAAAAAGGAGATTGAAAAACAAAATAAAAGTGTATTTAGACATATAATCCTGGTCAATAAAACATGCTAATGATATTTTGTTTTTGATTCAATTAAGAGTTTATTTTTATTCATGCATATTATATTTACTTTTATTTTTTATTTAGCAATATTTTATAATTGCTTCATTAAATTCTCGAATGAATAATAAACAAACATACAAATATTCAAATTAACATCAAATGAAATATGAATTACATTGATTTATATGTTAACCACATGCGACGTTTTTCTATTAAAAAAAAAGTACTTTTATAATAATAACAACAAAAAATGTTGAAAAGAAATAAATATCTTGAACATGAAACTCTCTTCTCAAGATCATTTTTAAACCTCACTAATAAATATTTTGTTTTAAATGGGTAGTGAAGATTAATTGTGGGTATGTTCAAATTTCGAGGATGACATCACCACACACAAAGCTGGGTGTGATTTAGTGAGTATCATGAATTAACCATACGTAGGAGAGGGGATGGGAAAAGGAGAGGGGAGAGAGATTCAAAGGATGAAGGGGTGGGGGGACTACTGGCCAAAACCGTCCTTCATGTCCTCAGGGCTCTGTCAACGCTGAATATTAAGGTGGAGATTTTTTTCTTTAAACACATCCTTTATTTTTTTAAATAAAAAATAAAAAATAAAAATTGTACATGGCAATAATACTTAGGCCTATCTTTTAATAGACGTGTAACGTACTGTTTTTATTATTATTTATAGTAATTTACTGCTTAATTTAAGGAGAAAGAATGAGGATTTTTTTATATTTATTTTTTATTTGTACACCACGTTTTACCGGTATGGGTTATCCTCTTAATTTTAATAATAGGATAGGGATTAAAAAGGTAGAATTTATAGGAAATGTACCTTAATCATCATTTAGGTGGAGTGGAAAAAACATTTAGGAAATTCTTTCCTCAGTACACCCGACCGGTATTCGAACCCTGATATCTCCGTCATCAACAGGTCAGTCTAAAACGAGAGTGACGCCTTAGACTTTTCGGTCAGTGAAGCGAGTTAGAGCGCGTGTTATCTAAGCCAAATGTTATCAGTGGTGTGAGACTTGCTCATAGATATTGTTAACAATGACACAGCATTTTTTTAGCTTTGAAAACTGAAATTGTAGGACAATTTGACTATTTTTGGTGGTGGTTATCTTAAGAAATGGTCAGCGTAACAAACCAATCTTTTTATACAATAAGTATTCATAAACATATATATAAGAAAAATAAAGTGAACTTGTTATTCCAAGCTCTTCATGGGGCTTTAAATTTCCAAATGTGGTCACGAACTAAACTTTGACCTTGAAAAAAATGCTTTGGCTTCAAATTTAATATTTGTTCATAATGCAGAAAATGATATATATTTTTTTAACTTTCCAACGAGCTAAGGTTGAGCTCTGTAGCTTTGGTAGGAAAAATGGTATAGCTCATAAGGAAGAAATTCTGAAGTACAACATTTTGTCATCGGCCATTAAACAAATAACCTGTATTTTAAGGGGTATATTAGTTTTAATATATATATTTGAGGTCTAGGAGGTTGGAGGAATGCACATGAAAAATTTCATCAAAATCAAAAATGGTGGAGCACAGTGCATTTTTTGAATTAAAATGGAATGACCCCGGCATACAAACTAATTGAACAATGTAAAACTCATTTATAGCTTAATGTGAACTATCATTTATAGGAGATATTCATTTAAATATATTAAATTAGTTATCGACGAATTATTTGATGCGTGTAAGTGCGGATTATAATAGTTTCAACAGCTACTATAAAACCAGTGGTTGGAGCTAGAAGGTAGTTCTTATTTGAGTTGTATTTAATACATCTCACAAACACGTGCCAATAAAGCATGTACATTAACTGTAGTATGTAGCGATCGAAATATACAATCCTGCCAATTTTCATAGAAAAACAGAGGATTTACTTTCACATATTCATACGTCAAGTCATGTGATTTGCAAAAGTCAATATTGATAGATATTATCAATACCTATAAAATAGCATTAATAATATTGTATAACGTTATCAATATTGATAACAGTTTTTTTAAATTATTTAGTTATCCTTTTAATGTAAATTGGATGTTGGCATACATATTTATTATCAGGGTTTATAGATACATTTTTCTAGAGGGGGACGGGGTCCAGTAGAAAATATTCTATACCTTTAACCAATAAAAGTTAATGTACGTATAGTATATGGTCTGTAAAATTCCGGAAAAGGGGGGGGGGGTTGGAACCCCCACCCCTTCATACGCCCTTGTAGGTATATATAATGAAAGTGATATGACACACGATACAAGAAATTAGTGAACGAGCTTACTCACTGATAATATAAATACAATAATATAATTAATATTTATTGAAGACTTATATATTGTTTTGACAGAATAATTGATTATTTAAGAGAAAGTTTTTGATTCAATCAACGATTAATTTTGTTGTGTGAATTCTCAGTCTGGCACATAAGGTCTTATTTCGAGGGTGGTTCCCTGATCTCCATGGCAAATTCTCCCTTTAGTAAGCAACACTTTAAGATTCAGTCCAATTTTCATAGAAAGGAACTTTATCTGATATTTAAAAATGTTACTAGATCTACTTTCACGTATTTATGCGCCAAGATATGTTATCTACAGCTGTGACTTTTGGTGGATATTATCAATACGTAAAACAATAATAATATAGAAAGATGTTATCAATTTGTTGTGTTTTATAAAAGAACCTTCCTATGAAAGTTGAACTGTACCCCCCAGAGAGGAAGAAATCGAAGGAAACAGCCAATCCTTTGGAAAGTTGTGTCTGATAAGTCCTAGAAAGTATTCTCGTTGGCGTCATCATGCTGGGAGGGGAACGGTGTTAGAGGGGGGAGGGACCAGGCTAATAACGGGATGGGAGAGAAGTGTCTACAGGAATAACAAACGAGGACGAAGAATGAAATAAAAGACCACAAGGGAAGAGAATAAAAAGATTACAAAGTTACAAGACCCGTATTAGGTTCCTTAACAACGATTTTATACCTAACAGGTGGTAACTTATATGTTAGTACATTATTTGGGAAATTTGTCTTTTTTCTTATTTTTTATCTTAGCTATTTGACGGGTATTTTATTTGAGTTTTTTCATGAAAAAAATCTTACAATAACACACGATCTACAAAATAGCTTAAACCTAAGACTTGTCCTTAAGTCGGTCGCCTTGGTCAGCGAAAAAGTATCAATCGCTTTCAGGCTTTAAGGCTTAAAACATAATGGTCTGTGTCGTTTTGTAGAACTATTTCTCTATTCTGTCAAACCAGTAACCTTAGACTACCTTTCGCCCTTAAACTACAACCATCCTTTGCCATGTGAATAAGAAAAATAGGGGGGAACTACGAAACTTCTTATCTCATAGGTGACCTGGTGGTCTAGGGGTAAGGTGTCACACTTCTGTGCTGGTGGCCAGGGTTCAATCCTCAGTCACGGCACAGATTTATCTGATTACCAAAACCTTCCTTCACCTCTGACAAGACATCTTGTGAATGTGAGGAATGCCAGGTCTCCACCGTGGTTCGGATTCCACGTTAAACTGTAGGTCCTTCATTTCATCTCACAATCACCCTACCATTACACATTAGCGTAAGTGCGTACAACCCGAACGGGTAGTAAGACGCGGTGCTAATAATAATAATTATTATTATCTCATAGTAATGAGGAAAGGCAGTTCTCAAATATCTTAACCTTTTCTGTTCTGAGGCTATCAAAAATAACTATATTTGTTAAAGGGAAGCTAAATCTAGAGCCCCTTTTCATAAATTCTAGTCTCATAGCACAGCAAATAGCCTATACATAAAAAGTCATTTAAAATAAGCTAATGTCAAATTTGTACACATTATTTTAAATTAAAGAGACTAAAACTATCGGCGTTTTTGGGAAAAAGAGCCTTGTTGATATCTTTCGACTTTATTTTGTCATGAAACATATTGTGATAACATAATTACGCATCGTAGAATTAAATATTGCGTTAGAGCTGAACGTCTTTCAAGTACAAAATCACAAGGATGTTGTAAGTGATTCAACGTTCCCTCTGCTATTATTTTTCATTCAAAACCAACAACTTTCAAGCGGTTTTAAAATACCAAGCTGATCCCAATAAATTCTATAAGACGTAACAATTAATTACGTCAACTACCATTAACAACCTCCAAACACGTTTACTATGGTCGTCTCTCTTGTAAGTATTAGATAAATACACCAAAGACGCTGGAATTTTATTGGAAGGCGACTCGCTAGTCGCTACCTCGCTTATAATAAACATGTTCTCCTAATACATATTTAATCTTATAAATATGCATCCCCTAAAGCGTACCGCCATTTTCATGTACGCATAATCTTTACATGTTCCCTTGAAAGAGGGCTTTGGTTATTATATTAATAATCTCCAGCGGGTACTTAAAACCAGTTAATTGCCTTGCCTTGCTTTGTTTATGAGATCAATATTCAAATTTAGGAAGACTCCGCGATTCTATTTTATTTTTAATTGGTGTCCATCCGCGTTTAGCAAGTGGATATCAAATTCTCTATGCATGCCTCATCGATGTTATCTCCTGGTCCTCTGGTACAGTCCACCTCATTACACCCTAACTCTATCTTGAGCTAGCTCTATCCAGTCCACCTCATTACACCCTATCTCTATCTTGAGCTAGCTCTATTCAGTCCACCTAATTACAACCTCTCCCTATCTTGAGCTAGTTCTATCCAGTCCACCTCATTACACCCTATCTCTATCTTGAGCTAGCTCTATCCAGTCCACCTCATTACACCCTATCTCTATCTTGAGCTAGCTCTATCCAGTCCACCTAATTACAACCTCTCCCTATCTTGAGCTAGTTCTCTCCAGTCCACCTCATTACACCCTATCTCTGTCATGAGCTAGTTCTCTCCAGTCCATCTCATTACACCCAATTTCTTTCAGGTCCAATGTTATGCTACCATCTGTGTTGAGGTCTTCTCAATGGTCTCTTACCATTGAAGAATTTCAATACCTCCTGAATGATACCTTTTAATTATATTTTGGAATTTTAAGGGTCGAAATTGATATTTAAGAATCGTTTTGCAATATTTAAGAATCATATCACAATATCCAAATCAAGATATAGTAGCAGTGTAAGCACATAAATACGCTGTGCTCCATTTTCCACCTCTAAGATTTGAAGGGGGCAAAAAAGGTTAAAATGCGTGAAAAAGGTTGCCCTTGTTAAAGTGCACTAATGATGTGTTGAATGCATACGCTTATTTTCAGATTGGGGCTAACTATTGATATTCAAAAGGTTATACAAGCAGACACATCAAAAATTACCCTAAAATTCCCAATTGGAAAAAAATACAGAAATAATATGTTCCACACAGGCATCGTCATCTTGGGGAACAGGTGGTGCACACTCGCCCCTTCCCCCCAATAATATTCTCAAATGGGTAGCGTTTAGTAACATAAAATAAATCAAATCACATATGTTATTTAATTGGTACCATTTATTTTGTCCCTAATTTATTTTAAAAATTGGCTATTTCTCCAGTTACGGATCTAAAAAGGGGGGGGGGGGG
>CABFOV010001497.1:30655-42236 GCA_902141375.1 Timema poppense
GGTGATCAAGCACCCTTTCCTCTAAAGTAGTATTATTAATGTGTTTTTGTGTTCCTCATCAATGTAAAGGCTCGTAAAATGATGGAGTTTTATACAGTTTATAGTTGTTATAACCTAAATTATGTAGGTATATTAGAACACTTAAAAAAAACTGACTATGTACCGGGTTATTTCTTCCCCCTCTCCCGATCTAATCCCTGGACGAATAATAACTAGTGAAGGCTATGGGGCTCAATCTAATAATTATGTTCTATGCTTCTCCCAAAGTAAATTTCTGTGTGTGCCACTATTTGAGTTTATCGGAGCAATGACCAGCTGGTATTTTATTTGCTACCCATCGTTATTTATTAATGAGGCTATACTATATAATTATAGGGGACTCTTAATGCCGAAACCGATTGGTTGCGGTCAATTTATTAATAAATGCCCCCTCCATTTCCACCATTTTCAGGAAGGTCCGCGTATAAACACAATAAATATGAAATCAACAAAACTTAATAAAAGGATGTCAATCAATTATAATATTATTACATTTGAAAAACTAGAGATGCTAGAAAGGCCATCAAAATATTGACAGTGATGGTATCCAAATTATAAAATGACCTCTCATTAGTAATAAATTAAAATGTGCCTTAAATGTGAACGTAAAAAATATCCAGGATCAAAATAACTTAGGTCTATAGTGTGACAAATGTTTTAAAATAAATATAAAATAAAGTTGTTAGATTAGGTATATATAAGTAATATTGGCATAAAATACCAAATTACTCTATCTTTCTATAAATACATATTTACAGATTCAAGGGATGTCTAGTTCAAATCTCACTTATTTCAAAATAATCGAGATCCAAGCTTAATATCATGAATTTTATGTCTCGGTTTCTTGCTCTAAAATTACACTAGATAAAGGATGCGGCTCTAGATAAAACGACATAATTTAAAATCGTATCATGACTCCTTTTTTCTTGGGAACACTCCAGGTGCGTGGAGGGTAGGGGGCTCTATATGCCCCTAGAAATTGAGGGAACCCCCTTAAGGTGGTCTAGAACTGTATATATATATACAACCTATGTATACTAAATGGATTTTAGAATTTTTTAGTGGACGACCCTAAGAAAATATTTATTTTCAAAGCTCTTGGAAGTAATATAAATATTGTAAAGTATTAAAGGGTTTTCTTTTTAGTAGTTTATGATGCTTCATGACTGCCATTTATTTCGAGTGGGTGGGGTCCTTAGGACGACTAGATTTATAACGTTTACGGTCAAAAGACATCTTTGTACTCCGTATATAGGAGAAAGTGAATAATAGATCGCTATTCAACCGATCAAGTCGAAGAGACCAGCTCTCCACTGCCACGCACGCAGCGCCACCTGTAGTCTAATAACGTGACGGCATCGTTAGCTCGGTCGCTAACGAACTAGAGACTATGGGGAGGCAGCGTGTTGATAACAATTATATCAAGGTGGAAGTGTAGCGAGGAGTGTGTTGATGCGGCTCTATAAATCATGGAACCTGCCCCGCGGCTATATTAGACCCACCTCCATTTGCTTGTCGGCATCCAAGACCGTGATTACAAGGACACCCACGTCGCTACTGGGCTTAGACAATAATTAGGCTGGGTACTGACAGGTCGTCAAGCGATGGCACATGAAACAAGCACTTTTAATTCTTGCGAGCATTGGTTAATTTTAATAATAATCGTACAAGACATCGTTTGTTACGGCGCCCTAGCTTTTGTTCGCAGACGCATCAAAAATGGTGTGATTTTGTTCACTCTCCAGAATACACCTACTTTAAATGATTAAACTCTACTCATTTCTTACACATTACCGTAATTAGTGCATAAGCATACAAGCAGAACGGGTGGTAAGACGTGCTGTTAAGTAATAATATAAATGTCACCGGCAATGTGTGAAATCCAGACGTTCTAAAAAATGCCTAGGTTTTCTATATAATGCCAAAGTGGTTTTGGCAACGTACGAAATAAACAATTTTTGCTGTTGTATTTCATACTTACTTTCAAGTCCTTGTCTTTTTGAAGTCCCGGAATATGCTTTTCATTTTTTTATCCAGTTCTATGTAAATCTTGCTCCGTTTTCTTGCAGGTTCACCTAATTCCTAGGTTATTTTAGAATAGGCTGGTTAGGTAAGGTTAGGTCATGTTAGGTTAGGCTAGCTATTGTTCTCGGTAATATATAATGACTAGTTATTCTATACATTTTCTACAAAAAGTGTTAAATACAACAGCTAATATATGTATGTGTTATTTAATGACTGTTACGGGGTTGGTTTTTGCTACCTGTATTTTCCCACGCCAGCCCCTAAGGGAGTGTGTTATTAGCCGGAAAGGATACCAAGTTAGCCGGTACACCGTTCCCCGGTTATAGAACTGTCTGTTACAATGCGAATTCATACTTAACGCGGGTCTCATTATATCCCCGTGCCTTTGAAAGGAAAAATTCATGCATTTTGTTTCGCTGATAGATATAATCATAAAAATAACTACTGACTTTTTATAAAAAGTAATTGAATAAATTTGTTGATTGGTTGTATTGCTTAACGTGAAAATGAATAGTTTTTGAAAATCGTGTGTTTACACACATTATGTATTAAATTTTATTTTTTCGTCGGTCACTTTCCCTGTAACCCGCTTGTGTTTGCGTTCGCCATGTTTATCGTGTTCAGTAGTGTAACATTATAAGAGTATTTAGTATATTAGACCATTGTGGTCCAGCTGGTGGCCCGCGGGCTAAGTGCGGCCCACGCTCACTTAAAATGTGGCCCTCGCAGTAGCCTGGAGGAATGTTAAAGGGAAACCCTCGGTGGGAGATGAGAAATAGCTTATGATTCAAATAATATTATTTATTTTAAAAGTTTATGATTCCATTTACTATATTGATAAAACAATATGTATAAATATATATTTATAAAGCTAAACTGTTTTGTACCAGTGTGTTTGCATGCATATTTAATAATACATTTTTGGGCGATTAAGAATGTTTTTGCAGTAAAATTTGAAAGGTTCACCCAACCAAAAATACAGTTTATATATAAGTAGTGAAAATAATTATTGTTTATTAAGTGTTGTTTGTAGGTCAATAATTTTTTTTTCTTCTGAGCACCACGTCTAACTAACTTTTCAGGTTGTATGCATTCGGTACTATTTACGCTAATTAGTTAGGTTGTATTTAGAGGAAGTGTACCTGAATTAGAGTGGATGGAGAGAAGAAAACCATTTATGAAAAACTTAGTATACCCGACCGGGAATCAAGCCCCAATCTTCCTGTCATCGGCCTTCTAGTCTATTACGAAAATTACGCCTTAGAACATTATTATGTTATTGTTTTTTATATTGATATATTTGACCCACGATACAGCGCCAATTATGTTGATACGGGATTTATTGTGATTTTGCCCTGTTATTGAGCACTATTTATAATGTTATCTGGATTTTATAACGATGACGCGGACATGCCTTACTATGCAGTTATCACACGGTTATGTGATACTTATCATTATGAAATGAGCAAAATTTTTGATGTTGCATACGATTTATTTAAATGACTACAACTTCAGTACTGAAAATATGATATAAAATGACAAGTTGATGTTGTGGTATTACACGTTCTGTGTTCTGAGTACTGTCTGTTGTGTAGATTTGTGTTAATTCTATGTTATATTACCGAGTTCTCTGTGGATTCATACGCACAAGCGGCTTATATATAACCTACCTCTTGCCTCTTGGAACCCTTGTCACCAGTGTCAAAACTAACTAATATAAAAACTCCTGGCTAACTGATGTTGTGAAGGCTGGATTCCTATTGGGTAGAGGGAGCCAGCGTGTCACATGATTTTTCTAATACAACTGAGTTGATCTTTTAAAGAAAAAAAAGTTTGAAATCATAGTGTATTGAAATTATTTCTATAAGCTCGTGATTCTCCAAAGATTAAGTATTAAAAGGGTATTTTACATACAGTTCTTTAAAGAAAAATACACTTCATTCATAACTTTTTAAATATATGAGAGGGGTCCATAACAGTATCATTACAACATGCGGACACTGAAGCAGAAAGAAGAAGGACTATATTAAGTTGATGGAATAACTAAATATTATCTTAGGCCCACGGTGTAAATTGATAATCAAATTTGACTCTTGAGATTAAAAAGTTGGACCACCTGACTTTTGTTAATTACTTGTTTAGAAAATAATTGAGTCATCGCTTATAACGTGGATTGGGTCCCTTCCCCGCAAACCAATGTTATAACCGAGGAACGTTGTATTTGGTTATAATATGTTGATGCTCTTTCGAGAACATTTCAAGGCTGGTGAGAATCGCTTGTAAGTTTAGCCTATTAAGAAATGTTATGTATAATATTGATTTTTTAACAATAATAAAGTTCTTATGAACAAAAAACTATTATTATTATTAACACCGCGTCTTACTACCCGTTCGGGTTATACGCACTTACGCTAATGTGTAATGGTAGGGTGATTGTGAGATGAAATGAAGGACCTACAGTTTAACGTGGGATCCGAACCACGGTGGAGGCCTGGCTTCCCCACATTCACAAGATGCCTTGTCAGAGGGGAAGGAAGGGTTTGGTAATCAGATTAATCTGTGCCGGGACCGAGGATTGAACCCCGGCCGACAGCACAGAAGTCTGACACCTTACCCCTAGACCGCCAGGTCACCAAAAAACAATTAAATTTCATACAGAAAAAAATCCGAATATGCAGTTTTTCTAGTGAAAAAATTGCTTAGGTATTAAATTTTCAAACAAGTAAACCGTATTTATAATAAATGTGGACTAAAAGTCAAGCTAATCAAATATATTTTGAAAGTGATGGGGAGATTGGGGTTTGACTCCTGTCCGGGTAAGATGAGGGCATATTTTTTCCTCGTGTAGTTTTCCACCTTTCCTCCACGTAAATACGGGTGAATTTCTTCTAGATCCTATTTTGCTCTTTCTGATTCATTAGCATGACGGGATATAAGACAAGGTAAATAAAACGCACACAAAATCAATGGTACGACACAATCAAACAAAATTTTCATATAGGCTAGTAAATTAATAGCTTGGAATTTTTTTTCAAAAATAAGTTTTTCACTTAGTTAATCTTAAGTAAGGTTTCCTCAAAAAAAAACAACATAGTCTTTTAATCACAATAAAGACTCTTTATATTTAAATTTTAAACCAAACTTTTTAAATATTATCAACAAATTTCCGTTTTTCAAAAATAAGCTATTTGTAAACTACGCTACTTTTTTTGAATTCATTAGAACTAAATACGTATTTCTAACTATTATGAAAACTATTCCCATATATTCATTTAGAACTAGACCTAAATCTTAAGGACCAATTTTGAAAGGCTAGAGTCAAAATAAAATAATGTTCTATAACATCTGCATATATATCAAGTTTAAAACAAATCCACCAACCCGTTACAGATCTGACAAGGTACAGACAGAGTTGTAAAATCCACTTTTTTTGATGTTCAGACACAAATAAAACGTTAATATTCATGATAATCTCTTGGTTAAAAATTTTCATGATTTCATTACTTTTTTTTTAAGTTCTGATCATGTTTCAAAAATCGCAATGACTTTGGTTTTGACTTTTTAATGGTAAACCAAATATAAATTATCGTTATTAGCACCGCCTCTACTAGCCATTCGGATTATATGCACTTACGCTAATGTGTGATGATTGGGTGATTGTGAGGTGAAATGAAGGACCTACAGTTTAACGTGGGATCCGAACCACGGTGGAAGCATGGCACCCCACACATTCACAAATTGGGGTTAATACATGTCTTTTCAAAGGTGAAGGAAGGGTTTGGCAATCAGATAAATCTGTGCCGGGACCGAGGCTTTAACCCCGGACCTTCACCACAGAAGTATGACACCTTACCCCTAGACCACCAGGTCACCTAATGTAATTATAAAAAATAATGTAAGCTACTGAGTAGCCATTAGGTGATCAAAATAAACATATTGGTCAAGAAAATTTCATTTTAAATAGTCTGATAATAAGGTTGGTTTCACTCTAGTGTTAAGATAGTTTCTTTTGTGTGACTGCTAATCTTAACCACGTCTTAGTACCTGTTTGGGTTGAACTTATAAATTAATAATTATGCTAATGAAATAAGACTTAAGAAGGTAGGGTTTTAGAGGAAATAATACACCTGCATCTGCATAGAGGGAGGGCACCAAACTATATAGGCAAAATGACTCTCAGTACACCGAACCAGGGGACTCAAACCCCGATCTCCCAATCACCGCCAATTCAGTCTTAAGCGGGAATGAAGTGTTAGACCATGTGATCACCAATGTGGGTAAGTATGGCTTCAGTCTTCTGGAAAGTCCACTTCGTCTATAAAAATAAACGGCAAATCTCAAAAATAGGAGACTTAAACAAGTGTGTGTGTGGGGAGCATTTAAAAACGTCTTTTCCGCATCCTTCACACGCATTTCCCTTCTAAAGCCTACTTTTTATTTTATTACAAAGCATCCTTTACAAGGGCGGGTTGTCCCTATCGGATTGGGAAGAAGTCAATTAACAGTGTCGGCACGAATGTAATAACCTCAATGAACCTTATCCTTCCTCAGTTAAACTCATCTCGGAGACGAAGCTGTTTACTAACAACCAGCATTTTATTTGGAAGTCTTTGTGGTGGGATTCTTTTAGAAGGAAAAGACCTCTCAGAACGGACTACCCACAAAAATCAGCACATATATTGGGCGCAAAGCCCAAAAATGGCAAATAGACGAAATTTTTGCTCAATCCTAGAATCGGATGTTTTAAAATACCCAAAGCCTGAAGTTATATTCAATTTCGGGCTTTGGACGTCTTCAAACAGTCAAACCTTGGATTGTGCGATCATTAAATGACCAAAGCTTTAAATAACAATCTAGTTCGTTTCTCGAGCAGACTGAGAAGGGTGGCGTTCTCCCAATTTTGAGAAACCACATGAATTCAAGAGGATAAGCGGATCTCATTGATATGCAAACAGAACCAAACATATATTACAAATTTATTTTAAATTATCAATACTACATGACTAGATTTGTTTTTTGGATTCCTAATCTAATATAACCTAATGTAACGACTGTATTTTCAACCTTTTAGAGTCACTTGAGGGTGGATAGAAGATAAAAAATGAGGTCATTTTTTTAAGTTTTAAAAACAAAATATAAAATACTTAGTTTAGTATTTTACAAACAGTAATCTCAACAGTTCCATTGGATGACATTTAAAAGAAAAAGTCCAAGTATATTCCGTGATGATAATAATAGATGTACAAGAACTAATGAGCTTGCCATTTGTAGAAAATTAAACTAAATGTCCCAATTTATTTAGAGCAAAATGTTTTGTCAAAAATAGTGCAAAATTACTGAACTTACTAGAGTTTTCTTAAATCCCATCAAAAAATAAAATAATAAATGAGAATATCTTCAAATTCTGAAAGAAACGTTTTTCTTAAATCAAAATAAAAAATTCTCTCTATTATCTTTACACAACGAAAATCATCCCTCTTGGCAACTTCCAATGACTACCACACCAAGAGATGATGCAAACATATCCCCGTCAAATTTCCTCACCGTATTACGACTTCCTACCATAGCGCACAGGATGTAAATAATTCGTCCTTGTTTTAGAGAGAAAGAAAGAAAAGGTGTTCCATTGTAAACGGATGTGAGAACACGCCACCCAATAAATGGTCGGACCCGCATGATCGCATGACTTGAGGAAATTTTCACATGGTCAGAGAGGCGAAGAAAAAGAAACGAGGGGGGGGNCAGGAACGGGTGTTTGCTCCTTGGGTAACTGAGAAATATAACGACGTATCCGGGATATGGGGGAAAGGGTCTTTTTCTGGAGGGGGGGGGGTGGGGGAGAAAAAAACACCTGTTGATTTACGACCAAGCGTTCTTTCACGTACTCTCCATTCCTGAGGTCAATGACAAGGTTGCTGAACATTTAGCACGATCGGCTCTTGATTATGGTGACAAAGAGTTCAACTTAAAGGCTGCTGTATCGGTGGACGAGAAAGTATCAGTCAGTGTCCGGCCACACTGCTTAAAAACAATAGCTTGTGTAGTTTTCTGGAAATACTTCTCTAAATTTGTCTAAGATAATACCCCGTTTTGCCCCTCACCTACAACCACCCTTTGTCATGTCGGTAAGAAATATGGGAAAGAAAACTACGAAACTTCTTATCTCCAAGGTAAAGAGGAAAGCTCGCTGGCTAGCTCTCAAATAATCTTAAAATGTTCTGTTGTGAGCCTATAAAACATTTACTGTATTTGTTAGAGGAAGGCTAAATCTAGAGCCGTTTTTCATCAAGCCTAATCTCATGGCTTCGCATATATGTTTAAAAAGTCGTTAAAAATGAGCTAAAGTAAAATTCTCACACATTTTGTTTCTATAAATAAAACTCATCGTTAGGATTGTGAATTAAAAAGAGCTATGTTGTAATCTTTTGACGTCAACAATATTTTTATGCAACGCAATGTAGAAATAAATATTGCTTTAGAGCTCAACGTCTGCGCTGCAATGCATTGCTTACCGAGGCGGCCCCCTTAAGGGGAGTTTGAAGGGGACGTATTTTTACTTATTTATTTAGTGTATATATATAAAATCTTCAGTAATAACTTATATAGTGTTAAATTATTTGTATAGTGTTTAATATAATATAGGCCTATATATACTCTATATGCCTATTATATTGTTCAATAGAAATATGGTATAACGCGCTACTCTCGCAGTAGATTAGATTGCCGATGACGGGGAAATAGAGGTTCAAATCGTGGTCATGTGTACTGAGGGAGGTTTTTCCCAAATTATTTTCCACTTTGTATCCATGCAAATTTGGGTACAATTCGTATTGATATAATCTTCTTACTCTCTCAAACAATTAGCGTAACTAGTACATAACCGTATAACCCGAATGGGGAGTAAGACGTGGTTCTAAATATTTAATTACAGTTGGACAGTAAATATATATATTTATAGTTCAAGATAAGTATAATACTTAGTTGCTGCACTTTCTACATTTACCTTGAGAATTAAACCTGGAGATTAAAACAATTGGTACCATTGCTCCAGGTCTTTTGAATAAATCACACCTCTTTGACCTCAGTAAAGTATTTTCCTGCGATTGTTTAATAAAGCTGTCACAAAAGTCTCTATTAAAGTTCCTAATTGAGTGAGTGGTATGTTCCCTACAAAAGCCTGTTAGCTCCAGTTGTTCAACGATGCATTAAAATAAAAACAATTGCGCTGCATAATGAGGTTGCGAAACTAATTGACTGTAATTCTTCTTGTACTCGATAAAATCTACTAGTATCACAAGTTGCGCGATAAAATAAAAATAAAATTTTTTTACCTGAGTACAAATTAGCACACACGAGACATAAGTGGTACGACTCAATCGTATATACAGTAGCCCCATGGCTTCTTTGGTGCTGAGTGAAAGCTTACAGCTGAGAGCTAAAAGCTTTGAAAAGTTACCAAACCAAATTATATATCCCTACGCCGAACCATATGATCTGCAAAAACATGTGTTTAGCAGCTATCACTTTTGACGGTCAAAATTTAGTTATTATACCTAAATGTTGACTGTCAGAAGTCAGCTGTGAGCTGTCGGTCAGCTCCAAAGAAGCCATGGGGCTACTGTACATCTTCATAATGGTATATTATAATTTGTAATAATATTTTCAAAGATCGTATCTCGGTGAGCCCTCATTAATAATTGTATTTTACTCTTTAAAACAGGATACAATGTTATATATCATGTAAAACCATCCCCGGGAAACTATTTTGAAAAAAGACGTTAGAGAAATTTTTGAAATTATTGAAAAAGTTTTATTATATTAATAAATCAATAAACTAACCTAATTTTTTTTATCTAGAACTAATATAGTAATTTATCTGTGAAATATGAACATATCATATAAATGATAAAATATTGCTCCATTAGAAACAGTTTAATTTTCTTCCCACTGTGATATCAAAAGTTGTTGAATATCTGTCATTAAGCATATCGGCATTAAACGAGAAACTTTTTAAATAAAGAGAAAATGTCATTAAATTCCAGGACACCATTTACAAATATTCAAGAACTATTAATATAACCATGCGAAGAAAATTACACTCTTTATTTGTAATTGTAAATCCCACACGTTTGTGTTCATAGAAAACATTGTAAGCATATAATAATACTTTTTCTGACTTAGAAAGTGAAAATAAATCTTCTTCATAATCGGTGTAGCAAATTTCTAAAAAAAAAATAATTGAAAAGCTTCGTAACGAAATTAAAATAACTTTATTCTCAAATTATTTTTAAAAGCTTTGGTTGTATTATACGTTCACTTTGTGAACCGATTGATTATATCAGCATACTACTCAGAGATTAACTTTAATCCAGAAAAGACACAACATCCAGCTACCAGCCGTTAATTCATCACTGTGTAAGGGTAAATCCACATTTCTCCAATTATAATTCTTTCAGCCCCGTCTGGAATCAAACCCGGGACCCTTATTTTAGTAGACAGACACGCTCTCGACTGAGCTAAGTTGTGGGACTTATCAATTTCAGAATTAATAAGTATTAAATGAAAACACTCCAACAACAAAATAATTCACCGTAGCAATTTTTATGGCATCCGCTTGAAATTATTTGGCCATAAGATACAGTTTTCTCTTTCTTTGTACGATTTTCTTTTTAATTGCTTCCTACACTGTGGGCTGTATTACTTCCTCTGTTTATGGTCCTGTGTTGTTGTTTTACTACCTTTTAATCCTGCTCCCCTGCCCCTTCTCGCCCGACTTTTTATTCGTTTACCCATTGTCTTTATTTGCCTAATTTTTGATGGCTTGTGAAAAAGCAGAACGAAAAAAGAAATCCTCATTGTATGGCTGCCCAGTAAAAAGTTATTTCCATTTTATAGCTCGATGAAATTCCGTAAAAATGTTGAATGGGTGTTTAAGAACCGAAAGAGAACTAGATACAAGCCCGAAGGTGTGTGTTTAACGGTGAGTTTATAGCATTTAAATATAATTTTAAAAAACTATTTTATTGGCAGTCAGTATGAAAATATAATTTTCTAATCTTTACACGCAGCAAATAAATACTTATTTTAATGTATTCAAATAGCTACACTTTCAAAATAGGCCGATCCTCTATATTTATATTTTAAAATTAACAGTTTGTTTGTTTGTCATAACTCATAATCACTGCACGATAACGCACGAAGAGGTCTACATATTTTTTTAATTAGTAGATCGTTTGCAAGAATGTGTTCATCTCAAAATCAAAATTTGTAAATGATTATATTTATTTATTTATAATTAATTAAAACCCTCGTTTGAAGCAAAGCAATATTATTCAAATGATGGGCGTGTTCGCCTGTCATAAGCAGTGCGCGATAAGGTATTTAACTTACGCAGAGGTATGAAATCTTTCTTGTTACGCCTCCGAGCTATCCACACATTTACGCTAATGGATGTGTAAGTGGAATTTATCCTCATAACCTCATTTGTGGGGAATAAGAATGTGTTTTTCTTTGGGGG
>CABFOV010001497.1:55048-66889 GCA_902141375.1 Timema poppense
TGAAGGAAGGGTTTGGTAATCAGATAAATCTTTGCCTGGACCGAGGATTGAACCCCAGCCGCCAGCAAAGAAGTCTGACACCGTAACCACTAGACCGCCAGGTCATCTGCAGTTAATACTCTTATATCAAATATAAATCAGAATATTTTTCCATTTTAAACATAAAAGTTTAATTTTCTTCACATGGTTATCTCACCAGCTGTTGTTTAATATCTGTCTAGGTGTCTTAGAATTTAATGACAACTTTTTCTCTTCATTTAAAAAGTTTATCATCCAATGCTGCAATGCTAATGAGTCATGACATATACTAAACAACTGGTGATATCACCATGTGTAGAAAATTAAACTACGTGTTCCCACTGGAGCAATATTGTATTTATTTTTTAAATTGTATAAAAAGTTTAAGTATACTGACATTCTACCGCGTACCCTACACTCCCACCTTAATAATCGTAAATGGTAGAATGCTGGGGGAAAATGATGGCCACCCCTGGACCCAGGGCGTCAGTCTCGCTAGGATGTATACTATATCACTTGTGACAGAGGTTCAGGTTCGAATCTTGGTTGGGTGGGTGTACATCGGTGGGTTATTTTTCATACGGGATTTATCATTCTTGCAATACCATCCCTTATTCGATTTGATGTAGTTACTTTTTCACTGAAACTACCTTACTCATCTATACCACTAAAATTAAACCGCAATGTAGATAAAAATTGTATTTAATAAAACAACCACCAACCGCATTGCGTAATCAACATGTATACAAACATTAACGTTGGAAATATATTAGTCCATTTGTGCCTGTATCATTTACAAGTAATGAATTATTTTAGTCACCCTTATACTCACAGATACTTGTCTCTTAGACCTATAGTCTGTCTCCCAGACTACCCAACTTTGTTTTCTTAGAGAGGAGAGAATAAAAGGGTACCAGAAATAGTCTCTATTCCAGGCATTGTATTGTCTGTTTTTGACTTCTGAAAGGGTTTCTGCCTGGACAATGATTTACAACCTGTCTCTTTAAAGAATGTGTACAAATCTGTTAAAATATTTCTCCTCGCTAGGAGTAACGGGAGTTTGTTTAGACCCCTCCTATTAGACACGGTTCGCCTATTACCTTGAGGAAATTGAATAGGAAGGGTTCAGAATTTAGGGTGCGTTCACAAGGAACCAGATAACTTTTATATGGCTAAATGCGATTTTTAATCAAATATATATAGATAGATGAATTGTGAAGACTTTCTTTCGACAGTGATTCCAAGTGTTCTAGCCAAAACTATTTTCAAATTTTATTTTTTCGATTAAAGCTTGTATAGTGAGGATGTGTTCGAAAAATGTAAATTTGAAAAATATTTCAGAAAATGACTATTTCTTTTGACCACAGTTACTCCCGCTCAGCCAAACCATTATATTTTTGTGTTAATAAAAAACTTATAGAACTATTACTCGAAAGCATACAAAATAAACTAATTGTTGAAACCACACTTTATGTATATTTATTAACATATGAACGCTATTAAGGTTCCCGATAACATAAAGCAGAAATTGAGTTTTCTAAAGAAATTAAAAAAATTGAGCTGTATATTTGTTAAAAATGCACAAAACGTCTGAACAGACGCTGGGATTTTTAGTGAAAGTCCCGTTAACAAGCAAGAAAGTTGACTAAACCACTTTGGAGGCCACATGGTTTAACGCGCTACTCGGAGAGTAGACTAAACTGCCGATGACGGGAATATCTAGGTTCGAATCTCGGTCGGGTGTACAGAGGGTGGTTTTCCAAAA
Source organism: Timema poppense (assembly GCA_902141375.1). Lineage (NCBI taxonomy): Eukaryota > Metazoa > Arthropoda > Insecta > Phasmatodea > Timematidae > Timema > Timema poppense. Next base: position 56,832 of record CABFOV010001497.1, read on the forward strand.
TAGTTTTGTATTAAGTCTCCACGCAAATGTGGGTACACTTTCTATCAATACAACCTTCCACCATTAGAGTAATTAGTATATATGCGTATAGCCCGGACGGTAGTAAGACGCTGTGCTAAAATAAAAATAAAAAGTTGACCTAAATAAATAAATAAATTTAAACACTTTTTGAACTAGAAAATAATTATTGGCTGAATAATTTTAATATTTAAAAAAGAATCGATCGAAATTTTAATTTATTTGACAAAAGAGGTAAAGGTAAAGAATTTGATAGCAAAATATAACAATTAAAAAAAAATCTCACTATTCGTTGTTTTTCTCTACATCAACAATTTTTTTTTATCTAATCGATAGTCTACATATTTCACTAATATATTTATCTTTTATAATAATAATTAGCTCGTAAATAACTGCAGTAATTACCCGCTTAGTTGGTCACATGAGACTACTCTTGCAGTAGGCTGGAATGCCAGTGACGGAGAGCTCGTGGAAATCACTATTCGAATCCCAGCTGGGGATAATTAAATATATTTTTTTAATTTGTTTTCCCATTCACTACTTTTTCGCGTTAATTCGTATAAATTCCCTCAAAATTACAGCACCCTTGTATCTAGCTCCTTAGTACATAAACATATTTTATATATATACTGGTAATTAATTTTGTGAAATTTTAGATTGTTTACAAAATTAAAGGTCTATATTTTAGTGCAAGATACTTCAGGATCTCTTGAATTTCATGAAAAATATATTGTGGCAAGCCTGGAAGGTTAGGTTTTGTTCGGTTGGGATGGATTATAATAATTTAAATGCTACCTATTGAATATTTAAATACTTTTGTTGCCATGATGTGACAATATATATATATATATATATATTACGTTCTAAATATTATCCTTTTTCTGTTATTAAGGTGAGCTTCTTTGAATTAAAAACTAATAATGTACAATTATTTTACAATATCCATTTTGTTATCATTGGTTACTTGTTTTTGTATATATAGATGGTAAATGGCCATCTTTAAATTACGTATGACTTTTTTCATGATTTTCAGAACCCCTTTTCTCCCCCCCCCTCCCCCCCCAGCCAAGTAAGAGATCATAAGATATTTTTATTCTCCTCTAACCTATATCTTACGGAATATTTTAGGATTCAGTAAATTATTTTATTTTAATTGTTCAGTTATTTTATACATACGTATTGGTAATAAGGTGAGTGACACGAAATTTTATAATACTTTAAATGGAATAAAATTAGCATATACAACATAAATGTAGGTTTATAATTAATATATTTATTTTGTGGCAAAAAAATAGTTATTTTTATTTTGTTTTACCATAAATAATGGTAAGAAACTTAACTTAAAATTAGTTTGGATACCTACCTCCCCACCCATCACTCCTTGTAAAAAAATAACCCCCAAAAAAGCTTTACGTGATTTAAGGATGGCCTCTAATTAAATAAAACTAAAATAAAGAATCCTGACCTCTGATTACATAATCCCCTTACCTCCTCAGCATGCTGCATGTATTCTCCATGGTTATTATGATGTTCTTCTGGGCCACAGTTCATCTGTAGCAATGACACGTGATTCTCCCAAGGATCATCTCCCATCTCCATGGTGACACACCAACACACAAAAAAATCCCTCTTTCCCCCCAAAAAAAAACAAAAACAAATAATCCACAATCTCACCGGCACGAGACAAATATTATCATCAGATAAAATTAAAATAAAAACGCTCAGGTTTTGAATCCTTCCTTTTTATCAACAATCCCACTTCATTAATTTATAATTTAAAGAGAAACACATTTGTTAATTTAGATATTTTAAAAAATGTTTGTAGGCAATAGATAACAAGCTGTATGAGTTTACAACACTTGTCAAATCTCTTTTTAAACACGTGTCTCTAATTTACCAAATATGTTATCTTCAATATTTTATATTGGGTAAATAAAAAAAAAGTTGATAATGTCAACACTTAATATAACCAGATAAAAATAATAATGTAAATTACTTTTTAAAAAAACCAATGAATTATATCTTGTTCTTTTTTATATACCTATATATCTACGTCACTTCGTATCGAAAAAAATAACCAACCACAACGACACAATGTATTAGACACGCGAGGGAGGGTTAGGAAAAAAACAAAACAACAGAAAATGGCCCCAAAAACGCTTGAGGGCCCCAGCCGTGCGCGCGTCCAAAACGTAACCAACTGCAGCGACGCTCCTCCGCTATTTGATGTTCGACCGCGAAAACCCGGTATAGAGCCACCACTGCATGTGGCAGGCGAGTACGTGTGTGTGTGTGTGTGTGTGTGCACTCTCTCGCACACACATACACACGTACGAAGCTACGGGCCCTCAACTACGAAGCGGAAAATCCCCCACCCCCTCCTCTGTAGTTTCAACCAGCCCTTCCCGCACATACACACCTCCCTCTAATGAAAGGTTTAAAAAAAAAACACTTTAAGTGTATTCCGGTAACGTTTACAATTATTTGTTTCAAACAAAACGAGACAAACAAACAACATACGTAGAAAAAACAAATTCCAAAGAGGTTGAATTTAGCTGGAAACTTAAAATTAATTTTTAAAAAAAGTTCCTCTCTTGTTAGACTGGGAGAGGAAAAAAAAATTAGGACGCGTTTTCGGAGTAGATTTAGAAGTAAATAAATAACAGACTGGAATGGACGGTAAAGTGTCCCAATGGTGCAGTGTAACTTTCCCCCCACCCTTATAACCCTCCACCCCCTCCTTTTCACCCCGTCAAACACATACAACCCCCCCCCCCTCACAACTCCCTTCCAACCTGTTCTCGAAATGGAGGGGGGTTTGGGAGGAAGGTAGGTAGGGGATGTTTAAAACAAGGGGACTTTGTGAAATGTTGGGGGATGATAGTTAAGGGTGGGTTTTAGGTGTAGAAGGGGTTGTATGGTTTTGAACTGCAGCAGGGAAATGAATCACGATGAGATCCGTGATGCAGTAATCGAATTATCGTGTTCAAAACGGAATAGACTGGACATTTAACCCTCCACTTAGAATGAAGACAAACAAAAAAATCTTTATTCTATCTAAGATGCCTTAAATTGTAGTGGTGGGGCTTGGCAGAAGGGGGGGTTTAAGGTGGGGATGTAGGGAATGCGAGAAAATGTCAGTGTTTTTCCAGTTTTTGTATCAAAACATTTTTTGGTCAAAATAACTCAAATATTGCTTCAGTACAAATATAGAGTTTAATCTTCTTCACACGGTGATCTCAACAGTTCATGAATATCTGTCAAGGGTGTTCTGAACTTTGAAGATAACTTTCTCTCTTCAATTAAAGAGTCTTTCAGCTAATTAATTGTGTTATGCTCATAACAAATATTCAACAACCACTGTTGATATCACCATGGTAATAAAATTATTCTCCATGTTTCTATTGGAGCAATATTTTGTTGATTCTGACAAAAAAAAAGTTTATCTAAAATTCTGCAAAAACACTTACTTTATCTCGCGTTCCCTATGTCTCCACCTTAAAAGATTATAATGGACAAAGTTTATGTAACTTAGAATGTTAATTTGGAGGAGGGTAAATATTTGCTAAGAATTTCCCTCAGTCACCTCGAAAATTCCACATCACGTTTGGTTCTCTCGTCATTTTGCTAATCTTTCCTTGAGATTTGCTCATATACGCCCCCTGAATGTTGCACACGTACGCCTGGAGGTACATGTACCCCAGTTTGAGAGCCATTGCAATAGTGAATAAAGATAAAGAAGGTAGAGTTTAAGAAAAAAAATAGACGCGAAGCAAAAGTAACAGATTTTTTAATCAAATCAGCCAAGGTAGACTTAATCGGTATCCGAAAACCCCAAATCCCCTTCAAAGGCAATACTTGACAATCATTCCGTGTGTGGGTTTAAACATTCTTTTTTCATTTGAGGGGTTTTACGTTCACTTTCTAAACCTACTAATAATACCAGCACACAAACTTATAAATCAACTTAAATCTATAATAGACACAACATCCATTCCGTTAATTGATCATTGTGAAAGGGGAAACCCACATTTCACCAATTTTAAATTGTTCGGCCATGCCGGGAATTAATCCCGAGACCCTTGGCCTAGTGTGCAGACACGCTACCGACACAGTAAAGGTGTCAGACTTCTAGAAATACTAAACAATGCTTTTAATCTATCTCACCATTTTAATGTTACTTTTTATACATCCGTAGTTGTTTTTATCTTACCATGTATTTAATGAGAGAAACATTTCACATTGGTTGGCGCGATGGACATAAATAAATTGCAAGATATAAAATAAAGCTATTAGTTTAAGGTTTCAGAAGAGAAAGAGAGAGAGAGGGGGGAGTATTACGTTATTGGTTGAAATTGAATGGAGGGGTGAGGGGTACAGAGGGGGTTATTCGTTACCCCACCTGTAGTTAGAAGATGATGGAGAAAATAAAAAACAATGGCAGAGTTCTCCCCCAATTGACGTCAAATATCTACCAGTATTTGAACAAATAGACTTATTTTTTCACTCATGTGTATAGTTTCATTTAATTGACATTTTCATATGTTTGAAAGTTATACATGGCCAATTTTTTTTTTCGGTAGCTCTTAAGTTATACTTAGATGTCGTTGGTTATTTTATGGTTAAATATATATTTCTAAATGCTGGCATTCTTTCAATTTGGTATGAGACTTATGCATAGCCTCCCATGTCGTCTTTGTTAAGGTTATGTGTAACATGACACCAGACCATGTTAACTGCGAGGTTGCTTTAAAAAGAATTATTATTATTATTATTTTATTACGCTTCAAGCTAGTAAAAACGTGTCAATTAAAATTGAGTTTTATACGTAGATTGTATTTGTCACAGACCTCACATCAAGGTACACCGGCCCTTCCCCCTCCGAAAACATTAGATTTCAAAAGTTCGTGTTAGTTTTCATAACTGTTATAATTTAATTACTTTTTGTATTTTCCTTTTTTTTATTATTATTATTTAACGTTACGTCTTCTTGTTTTTAAGTTTAAACTTTATTAAGGATTATATACTATGTGTCACTCAGATCTGTAATATAACTAGGGCCCCGTCCCTTAGCAAAATATGACCGTTCTCAATTCTAATTAAAAAAGTAAAAGGACACTTACTAGAGCAATCTAAATAATTTTTAATGGTCTAATGATGTTCTCAATAATTAAAGAGTTTCGCTTACCCCACGGATAGTACCTAACTTAATTAGGTAATACATAGCGCTTCAGGCATCGCATCATCGCGGTATTTTCAGTATTCTACTTTAGAAAACAATGGAATTCAGCCCGGTGTAACTGAGTTAGCCCTACCATATTTTAGAACTTACTTACTCTATGTCACTAGTAATTCGAAAGTTAACTGTCATACTTAAAAAAGAACGCGACCTATCCCTATCTTGAGCTAATTATACTCAGTCCACCTCATTACACTCTATATCTTTCAGGTTCAATGTTATCCTCCCATTTGCGTCTAAATCTTCCCGATGGTCTCTTATCATTGGTTTTGCCAGTAATTACACTAAACAAGGTTCTAGAATCTCGCTAGAATTCGCGCTGCATATTCTGCCCATCGTAATCTACGATACTTTATTATCCTAACAATGTCTTATGATGAGTGCAGGATATGCAACTCATCTTTATGTTATCTCCTCCATTCTCCAGAACCTTCATCTTTTTTTTTTGACCAAATATATTTCTAAGTACCTTGTTTTCGAATATAACAAAAAAACAAATTAATTTCATTACTACCAGATTAAGAATGCATAAAATAGCACTTCAATACATTTTTTAGTTTGACGTAATAGTAAACATAATTGGCCGAGTAGTTGGTTGTGAGGCGGGCTCTAAGAATGGATAATAAGTCGTCATGAATTTAAGCTGAAGGTTTGTAGTTTTGTGAAAGAACAATTTGAAACCTGATTCAGTGGACAAATACTCTAAACTGTCACTCTCGTAATATAATAGACTGCCAATGACTGGGAGACAAGAGTTCGAACACCCGTCGGGTGTAATGAGGTTGGTTTTCCCTGAAAATGTTTTCCACTCTCACACCACGCACATGTGTTGATTCCTTTAAATCAAACCTTTCTCATCCCTAACACATTAGTGTAGTTAGTATACTGTATAAGCCTATAACCTGAACAGGTAGAAAGTATATTTCCTGATAAATTCTACCTATTACAATCCTATTATATTAATGTAAGTGTATAATCGAAACGGGTACTAAGGCTACAGTGAACAAAATACAACAGAAAATCAAATAGACAAATCTGTTATTTATGCACTTTAGTGAGGATTACTCCATCTAGATATCATATTCTGAAAATTTCCATATCCAGGTGTCATTTTTCAATTTTCGGAAAAAACAATAGGGCTAATAATTTGTTTGTAGGAAAAGCGTTCATCAAAATTGATGGTAATACGGACCTTTCTCGGACAATTATGCGTTTTGGTCTGGTGTTCAGAACTCCTAGCTATAGATCCAGAGGTCACGGGCTCGATTCCCAGCACTTCCAGATTTTCTGTGAAGCAGTGGGGTCTGGAACGGAGTCAACATAGTCTCTTGATAATAAGTAGCTTACATAAAGGAAAAGGTAGCGACTCCGGTCTAGAAAAGTCAGATTAACGTTCGGAGGGTTCGTTGTGTTGACCACATGACACCTTCTACACGCAGAAGTTGATGCAATCTTCCCCAACAGAAGGTGGTAGTTCATTCGTTCGGTCGATCGGTATGGATTGATTAAGGGAGGACGATATGGAGTTTTAGAGTTTAGCAGGTGAAGTAACGAATTAAACATAAACACTTTCATATAAATGCCTGGTTACTATTGCTTCTTTGCTTGATTGGCCGTAAATGTGATCTCTTGATTGCACCATTTCGTAAGTACTACACTCCGAGTTCTAGATACGTGTTGATTTGAGAGGACAAAAGTGTTAGTAAATATCTCCATAATCTCCACTATTTTTCTAATTAGAGTTATCTTTATATCACAAAGCCACGGTAATAAATTTTTTTGACTTAACGCAGCTGGACACGAAACATTTTTCTGTAGACGCTACATGTTATCGTAAACAAGTAACACTTTTTTTTATCCATAAGCAACGCAACATATGCCAAACAAATTCACCACTTCACAAACTTTATATTATTGTTGAGATGCAATATAATTATCCATATATGACTAGGCTACGTAATGCAAGCACACATGACTTTGTTTATAGTACATGTTTCTCATATTATACAGGTTTTTCTTTTTTTTCTGTATGCGCTTCTAATAAAAGGTCTAGGTGCGCTTTTGAGTAATAGCCTTGTGCGGTTTTGATAAAAGGTCTAGGTGCGCTTTTGAGTAATATCTTTGTACGCTTTCGATAAAAGGTTTAGGTGCGCTTTTGAGTAATATCTTTGTTCGCTTTTGATAAAAGATCTAGGCGCGCTGCTGAATAATATATTTGTGTGCTTTCGATAAAAGGTCTAGGTGCGCTTTTGAGTAATATCTTTGTGCGCTTTTGATAAAAGGTCTAGGTGCGCTTTTGAGTAATATCTTTGTTCGCTTTTGATAAAAGAGTCTAGGTGCGCTTTTGAGTAATAGGCCTATCTTTGTGCGCTTTCGATAAAAGGTCTAGGTGCGCTTTTGAGTAACATCTTTGTGCGGTTTTGATAAAAGGTCTAGGTGCGCTTTTGAGTAATATCTTTGTGCGCTTTCGATAAAAGGTCTAGGCGCGCTGTTGAATAATATCTTTGTGTGCTTTCGATAAAAGGTCTAGGTGCTCTTTTGAGTAATATCTTTGTGCGCTTGTGATATGAGTTTCCTCTCTTTAGATGATCTCAACATTCACGAGTATTCACCCCCAACCTTTTTACTTACCCCCTCCCTTTCTTTCCTCATCCTGCTTCATTCCTTTGTTGATGGGAATATCGTATAATTAGTGAAGCGTCTCCTTAAAATGAGTCTCGGTACAAGATAATTGCTGAGTGGAAATACGAGTTACTCAGATTGGTTGAGGTCAACCAAAGCTTGTTTGTAACTACTTTTCTTTCTTCAGAAGAGTGTGCGTGCGTGAGTGTGTGTGCGCGCGCCTGGAATTGCGAAAGACCTTGTTGCCGGTGAAGCGTCATTACGGAAACGCAAATAATGATTTCCCAAAATGGATGAGTAACTATGAAAACATGGGAATCCCCTCAAGTAGTATATTTTTTTAACGTTAATGGAATAAAAAAAAAAGGCTCATGATGTGCGAAACACCGTTGGAGGCCACTTAAGACGCTTTTATTTTAATTTCCTCCCATCCTTCCAAATACTAGTCAGTCAAGATTGTACGTTTTCTGGATTTGATAACGGGTGAAACTTCTCTTTAAGGCACGGCCGTTCTTGTAACAAAGCCTTCAAGCCATTGCTTTAGTCCTGACTAGAGATGCGCAATTTTACGTTTTTGGAGATTTAGCGGAATTTTTTTTTTCTTAAACTACTTTCCATTTTGATATTTTTTGGGGGAAAAATTCCAGCTATTTCAAATGCAATCGAGGTTGCCCCAAGTTAAATTTATTCTAAAGACGTTAACACCAGAAAAAATTATCAAAGAGTTACAATAAACGAATAACTGTGATTCAAGTTCTCTTATCACTCTCTTACATCGATTACTGCGCTCTGTAGTTGAACGTGTCACTAACGTAAAATCTTGTATGGTCACTACTTCCCTATTAAAACAAAAGCCTTAACGAACACATCCCATTCTCTTGAGATTTAATGATAGAAAATTTTACCGGCAATTTTTTTATTTCCAGCTGTCAACTGGCACCACTCCTTCTTCCTAGCACAATATTTGATGGTTTTATGTATTTGTTACACCCCAATAGTGAAACTGCTCATTTAACGAATCGGGCCAATTTCTGTCCATTTTTTTGAACTTCTTCTCTTGACCATTTCACGTACTGGGGAAAAATTTGATTAACTTTTGCCCATTTAATGAATTTGAACTTATTGTAACCTAACCTTCCATTATAAAAATATTAAAAGTTAAGTCTATTTAAAAATCAAACCGGCTCCTCGCTTGTCCATTTCAAGGACCCGACAAAAACACATCCAATCCATGGACGGGTAACAACTTCGTGAAATAGTCAGCCAATGAACTGGAATGCTCAAGCACTGTACAATTCATGAACGATACTACTTTTTGACCTTTCGGTGAAATGGATTAGCAAAGAAGCCAGTTCACTAAATGAACAGAAATTTTCTCAATTCATGAAATTGATAATTTCCCTTTTGGGGTGTAACATACATATGTGGAACATGAGTTAAGGGCGGTAGCTATTCAGATTTTTTATATCGAAACTTTTTTTGGTCAAAATAAATTAAACATTACTCCAGTAGAAACATAAAGTTCAATTTTCTTAACATGGTAATATCAACAGTTCTTGAATATATGTCAAGAGTATCTTGAAATTTAATGACAACTTTATATTACTATTAACCGCCTCGGTGGCGTAGTTGGCTAACGCGCTTGTCGTGTTGAAGCTCGACTGCTAAAGATGGGGAGATCGAGGTTCGAATCTCGGTCGGGTGAACTGGGGGTGGTTTTTCCTAAATGGTTTTCTACTCTCCCTCCACTCAAATGCGGGTTCACGTCCTCTAATTTAACCTTCCCAAGTCCTAATCCATCAGAGTAATTAGTACTTAAAGAGTATAACCCGAACGGGTAGTTAGACGCGGTGCTAAATATTATTATTATTATTATTATATTATTTAAAAAGTTTCTTATATAATGCCGCTATGTTCGTGACAGATACTCAAGAACTGTTGGTTGATATCACCATGTGAAGAAAATTAAATTATAGCCCTACTGGAGCAATATTTTATTTATTTTGACAAAAAAAAATTTGCTATAAGAGCTACAAAAACACTGGTATTAATATGTTTTACCAACACTCCCATCTTAATGTTGGGGCCTAAAAATATTGTATGGTACCAGGGCCTCCACAGCTATAAATCTGTCCCTGCCTCAGTGTATATGAGGGTAATTAGACCCCCCCCCCCCCCC
>CABFOV010001497.1:66965-82001 GCA_902141375.1 Timema poppense
CCCCCCCCCGCATTATTATTTTCAACACACATATTGAAGAATCATCATAGACTCTACCATAAAATATGAGTGACTATCGACATTTTTATGAGGAATGAATTAAATTTTCTAAATAAAATATAGCCTATGTTACTTGCTGATAATGTAGCTTTATATTGGTGAAAGAATTTTTAAAATTGGTCCATTAGTTTTTGAATTTATGAATTACAAACAAAAAAACAAAAAATCAAATCTTTCCTCTTTATAATATTAGTGTAGATTACAATGAAGTGCCGTAGAAATTAGGTAATAAAAAATACATATCATTAATTAATTAATTACTATCCCTGGTGTTGATTGAAATTATGAATATTAAATTACAGAGTCAAGGCTTTAGGGATTCGGAGGATTTTTCTTATATGACTGGAAGTATGGGGGTTGCTGTAGGTTAGTTTTTTTGGCATGGTCGCAAGCTGTTAGTTGTAAGGTAGAATGTTTGAGTAGTTGGTTGAGGTAGGGTTTCCTTTTCTTGGGGATTAAAGTATGATGGGGTGGGATTCTAGTTTTTTAGAATTGCGAGTCACGAGGGTGATGTCCATTCTTCCTGGGACTTAAGGTATCAGCCAGAATTTAAAATTTAACAAGGGCTTCGATTCTGATTCGCATGGTACAAACTTCGTTTCAACTTTGCTTAGTGTTTGACGCGCTTCATTTCCACTTTAATTCACATGCTTCAAGATTTTCTTTGGCTTTGCTTCTCATATTTCAAACTTCGCTTCAACTTGGCTTAGCATATTGTTTCAAACTTTGCTTTGACATTTCCTAGAATGTTTCAAGCTCCGCTTTGACTTCACTTCATATGTTACAAGCTTCGCGATTAGTTCGTTTTACATGTTTCAAGCGTCGCTATTATTTCGCTTCACATGTTTCAAGCTTAGCTTCATACGTTTCAAGCTCTGTGATTACTTCGCTTCGCATGTTTCAAGCTTAGCTTCCCACGATTCAAGCTCTGTGATTATTTCGCTTCACATGTTTCAAACTTAGCTTCACACGTTTCAAGCTCTGTGATTACATCGCTTCGCATGTTTCAAGCTTAGCTTCCCACGATTCAAGCTCTGTGATTACTTCGCTTCGCATGATTTAAGCTTAGCTTCACACGTTTCAAGCTCTGTGATTACTTCGCTTCGCATGTTTTAAGCTTAGCTTCACACGTTTCAAGCACTGTGATTATTTCGCTTCGCATGTTTCAAGCTTCACTTCAACTTTGTTTAGCATGTTTCAAGCTTCATATCAACTCTGCTTCGCATATTTCAGGCTTAGCTTCAACTTTGTTTAGCATGTTCCAAATTTCACCTCAACTTTGCTTCGCATATTTCAGGCTTAGCTTCAACTTTGTTTAGCATGTTTCAAATTTCACTTCAACTTTGCTTCGCATATTTCAGGCTTAGCTTCAACTTTTATTAACATCTTTTAAGCTTCGTTTCACATTTTAAAAAGTTACCTTCACAATCCCAAACTATTTTGTAATTATTATTATTATTATATTATCTATCAAAGGGGACATCTGTTGTGGTAGCCACCGTATTTCTTTTTTTATTTGGGATTGAGAAGTGTTTTTTATAAGGCTATGGTTAAAGAAAGTGGTTAAGAGGAAAGGCACCCGCATTAGCAATGGAGAGGGGATGAGCTAAGATCCCATGATAAATCATGACACACAATCACATAAATCTCTTCATTGCATGTGACCAATATTTGAAACTTTACCTACCAGTCACCAGGAATCCAGTGTCCAGTCATTTCGTGAGGTAGTGTTGTTGGATAACCACAGTCCAATTGTTTTAGTAACGGCTCTTATATTACTGATATAATTTCTACTAAATATATTTTCATTTATTCATATGTCTAGTCATGTGATCTACATCTGTTACTTGTCACTTTTGGTAGATATTATCTATACCTATCAGGGTGTGGTCAGATTTTTTTTGTAGGGGTGGGAGCTGAAATAAAATTTTGATGGAGATAATAAACATCTAGGTTTTAATTGTATATAAGAATAATTAGTTTAAAATCTTATGTTCCATCTCCTATGGAGGATTTAAACATCTTGTTTTACATTTTACTTTTATTCCCTGGAAATGCTTAGCTATTTTTAATAAAACAACATAAAAATTGAAATTGTATTTAAATTATATACCAAAAGGTTCAATGAAATTTGTTAAAATATACCATAATGTTAGAAATTTTTTTCAAAAATAAGCCTTAAAATTAAACCATAGAGCCTCGTTAAAATATGCCAAATTCTGTTGAATTTCCTGAATTTATTAAAACATAACAAAAGCAAAAATGGTCCACTGCATAAGTTACTGACACTGTTGGAGCCAAATACAATACGCGTCTTTTATGTACTGACCTTGTAAGGTTAGGAGAATATTTTATCAAACAAAATTAAGTGACCATTAGGTAATTTAGGGTGGGGTTGTAGGAATCTCGAGAAAATGCTAATGGTTTTTCGGTTTTTAAAACAAACAAAAATTCGTCGAAATGTATCCAATAATTTTCCAGTAGAAAGATAAGAATTTAATTTTCTACACACGGTGACCTCAACAGTTGTTGAATATCTGTCATGAGTATAGTGGCATTAGTTAAGAAACTTTTGCAGAACGCTGACTTTTTCTCGCGTCCTCCCCCCTCCCCCATTCCCACCCTAACCTTGCCATGAGGTCGTTCAAGTCTACAATCCAATTTTCATAAGAAAAAATATTACTCTTTTTTAAGGTCAACAATAAAACATTTTACTTTATTATTAGTGTTAATTTATAGGTATCGGGGGCGTAACCAAAAAAAGAGGGGGAGATTACGGAATATAGTTCTCCCCCTGCCAAAATTCTCCTTTTCATAATTTTTAATCAAATCTTAAATTATGAATAGTGTGAAAAAGTATTGTGAAAACCCTTCAGTCCGGCGCTGATGTCAGTGGACTTCCCACTGTGTGTATTTTATTGTTGACCTTAAAAAAAAAAGTAATATTTTTTCTTATGAAAATTGGATTGTAGACTTGAACGACCTCTTCTGGGTTAATTTAGTTTGTAAGTCGTGTCTTGAGATGATAATTATTTTGAGAAAGTGTACTATTTGAAAAAACATATTCATTAAAGCGTAGAACTAGTAGAAAAAATAATCCTTATTTTTCCCACGTAAGACTGGCAACTCGAAATCAAACACCATCACAATCGTTGTGTTAAATTAAATATCGCGTCTCTTTGTTGTAAAGATGAACATAGATTGTTGAGATGTAATGATAACAGTGAGATTATTAGAAGCTTACTTACGCAAAAGTAATTACAGGTTTCATTTATATTAAACAGCGAGTAGATAAAAAGACCACATAATTGAACCATGCTTTGAGATTATGGTGTAAATGGTTTCGTGTAAATGGTTTCCTTTTCTATTTTATTTTTTATTTTTGTGATACGCCATATTCAATTACAGCATAGTGTGAACCGTTTAACTTTGATAATACGATATTAATGTGTAATCTACCTCCCTTTACGTAGGTACTTATTGTTGTGCATTGTAAGCAGACCTTTCATGAATCAAATAGTAGTAATAAAAAAATGGACCAGAAATGAACTTAAAAATAATAACAGAGCGTTTAACTACAATAAACAAATGTAAATGTAATTTTCCAGCTATTTGCGTTTTAAGGTTCGTCTTAACAATGCGTTTTTAAAAACTAAATTTTATAATAACTTTTCATTTGACGAGATAATTATAGTTGTCTTGAAGCTTCCTTCCTCTGAAATTTATAATTTGTTTCCGCCAACCTCCCTCTCCCCCCTCGAGTAAAGAATTTTGTTAGGCTCCCGCCTATAAAATAGGAAAGATAGATTATAATTTTAGAAATTTGTGGGTAATCAATGCTTTCTTATAATTCTGTTATCTTTAAGATTTTTAAAAGGCATGTGGGTTTTGTATCGATGGAAAGTGAAACCTTATTTTAACGTTTTTATATTTAATAAAATATTATTGAAACCCTCAGGTTTATCATCTGTCGATTTGACTCTTGCAGGGAAAAAAAAAATCCAAATGAACTCAATTTACTTAAAAAATAAGTAAATATGTAAGATTTTATTAGCACCCCCTCTTACTACCCGTTAATGTTAAACGCCTTTATACCCATGACTATAGTGTTTTATGGATGAGGAAGGTTGTGGAAGTGTACTCGCATTTTTGTGGAGAAAGAGTAAAAAACCAGTTAGTAAAAACTACCTTCAGTAAACCAGACCGGAATCGAACCCATTTCTTCCCATAATCATCAGTATATTCTATTTCGAGAGAGCTGTGAGCTTAACTATCACTTTTTTACTTTCTTTCGAACTCTCTAAGTGAGAAGTATTGTGATAATAAGAAAAATTGAACACGAGATTGATAAAATATCGACGTGTCATTAGCCCCCGAAACCGAAAAAGTTGTTTTCGTGATGCCGTCTGTCTGTATATTGGCCTAGAGTCTAAAATATTTTACCGATTGGGCGAACATTTGGTATCTTGAGTTTTAATAAGATTTCCCAGAAGGACTTTTGGAATTATATATCAAATCCTAAAACTATGGTTAGTTTATCTATAGGCCAGAAGATTAAAAGAAAAATATTTTCTCGAAATTTGATACAAAGATTTCAATCAAAATACGTACCTAGGCATTGTTTAACAAACCAAATAAAATGGCGCATGTAATTTTTCCACGAAAATCACTTAGAAGGTACTTTACATAATAGAATATCTCAAATTTTGATCACATCTGCGCAATTATTTGAGATACAAAATAACTTATTATTGAAAATTGATAGTACCATCTAAAATTTAAAACAAACATTAATTGGAATATATTTTTATGAAACCAATTGTTTCTAATCTAATTACAAAAATATTTTTTAAATCGAGGTCAGGTTAATTGCTATACACTTTGGTGAACAGAGATGTTCCTCTTGTCGCAGTGTTTCTGTAACAGTATGTAATATTTCATTTATGCTCTCTGGTGGATTGTTTCTGAAAAAATGTATATTATTTCGTCTCGTATATGTTACGAGTTCAAGTAAATATGTCCATATTTAAGTAAAGGAACGAGAAAGTCTTTACGGTACACCATACCATTTATTATTTCGATATAATTTTTATATTAGTTTACTAAATTCTTAAATGTTCTTTTTAACAACCTTGGCAAGTGGACTAAATTTCAGACTTTCTACTGGGAAAATTGTTGATCTATTTCATTGAAAAAATATTTTTGCAATAAAAACTGTAAAAAATACTTAAATGAACTCGAAATCCCTAGCATCTCATCTTAGTTTTGTATAGGTATTAATGTTGTGTCATGAGAATAAGATAAATGATTAAACTGTCCCATCTCACCAGATCTCATCGCTTAAATTATCCTACCTCTGTGATCCTCAACTGTCCTAGCACACCAAATATCATCCTTTGAATTGTTCTACCCTCTGTGATACTCATAATTTAACTTTCCTATTACACCAAATCTCATCCTTTAAATTGTCCACCTTTGTAATCCTCATAATTTGATTGTAGTACCTTACCAACGCTTATTGTTTAAAGTGTTCTACCTTCATGATTATCTCAGTATAAGTACCTGTTCTACCATTCAGTTTAATTGTCTTAAATACGTCTTTAAGTTTATTTTAAAATAAAAAATACGTTTAACTTGAGCTTAATTCCTAGCCATTATTTAATATCACGCATATAAAAGCACATTCTAAAATTCCTCCAAAAGTTTTCTGACTTTTCAAGCGGGATTGAAGCTTTAGGAAATAAGAGGAAAGAGATAGAGACGCATGGTTAAACAGTTTTTAAACTCTACCCAACGGTTTTTGATTTCTCAAGCTCCCTAGAAATTTAAATGAGTTTGTATTCTTGCCTAACAAACGCTGACAAATGGATCGGTAAATTAATCAGCTGTTAAAAAAAACTACTTGACAACGCGTTGTTGACACAAGGCACCATCAAACAATGTTGTCTCCTTTACTAAGACTAATTACTTACCTTTCACGCACGCGCTTTAAGTCTTCTGAAGAAATACCATGCCGTATATCAGTAACAAACAAAATAATTTATTTGTTTTAATAACATAATTTATAGTTTGTTAAACAGGTCATAAAATAAACTGTAATCTAATATATAATATAATATATAATATAGGTCCATTTTCGGTAATATAAATTACGAGGAAATAGTGAACATATTTTAACAAACGACCTCTCATTTTGAACCTTAGGGGTCCAGGATGTCAGAAAAAAAAATAGTAGTTTCCAATGAAACTCTGATTTTTCTTAGGGAATTTTCAGATTTTCATTCTTTGTTTTCATCACCATGGAAATACATCACCTGATTTGTGCGTGAAAGTATGATATTTAATAAAATATTTTTCCGTATTCACAATACCAACTCAACTCTAACTTTAATGGAATGGTACAACAAATAGAAAGTTTAATGCAGTTATTTGTACATTTATTAAACAAACCGGTGATATTAGGTTTTATATAACTTTTTTTGCATTGTTGATTTTTATCTTCCCTCTTTGTTGTCTTTAAATATTTGCTTCTACTCTTATGTATAGTTTGATAAGCCTTTTCGATAATTGTAATTGCGAGAAAATGACTTAACTGATTTTAACCAACGACCTCTCATTTTAAGGTTAGGGGTTCTGGATATCACCAAAAATATTAATTTCCAAGGAAAACACAATTTTCCAAGTGAATTTTCAGCTTTTCATACTTTGTTTACATCATTATGGAATTAATGATTTTTACATTGTTTTATACCTGTAAATAAAATATTTCCCTTTGGTTAAAAATAATAACTCAACTCTTAATTAAATTTTTATGGTAATGAAATATAAAAATTATGTCAAAAATGTATATATATATATATATATATGTTAAAAAACCAACAATACTAGATAATAAATATAAAATTTTATTAGCATTGATTCTATTCTTCTTTTTTATTTTTGAATATTTATTGTCATTGAAATGTTGTTACGTTATTTCGCATTAAAATAACAATATTGACTATAATTATTCACAAATTAATAGTTTAAGTAGTCTATTTCACGAAAATATTTTCTTTCTTTTTCTTTCGTTGGAGAATTATAAATTAAAAATGACCCAATTATGTTTAAATATGTTTTGGTGGATATAATAATTTCAAAAATTGTTAAAATAATCTTGATAATCGTTTATAAAGCCATTTTAATGGTTTAAATATGGGTTTTGGTGTTCATTTATTAAAATAGTATCACAATACAAATAAGTTCAGTATGATTCCTAGTCACCACTTAATTTTGAGTGTATGTGGATGGTATTTCAAAGTAATATTTTATGTATCTCATCTATCTTACGATCTAATTATAGGTTTTTGTGTTCATTTTTTAAAAATAATATTTTAATACAAGTCAATTATTATGTTCCCATGCTACTATTTGATTTTGAGTGGATACTCTTTCAAAGTAGTGCTTTATGTAACCTATTTGTTTTCTCTCTCACTCTTTCTATTTTTCTTTCTCACTCTCTCTATTTTTCTTTTTCTCTCTCTCTTTCTCTCTCACACACACACTCTCACACAACTTCTTTTTCACATACTCTCACATACGTTGTCTCCCACACTCTCGCAAAAACACTCACTATCACACACTTTCACACACACACACATACACAAACACACATGCAATTTCACACAAACTCTCTTTACATATACTCTCTCACACACTTTCTTTATCTCGCACTTACTTTCACATACACACACTACTGCTTTCCCACTCATGCACACACACTCGCTCATACTCAGTCGACCACACTCACTCACGCTCAATCTCTAGCACTCACTCTTTCACACTCACTTCCAACACTAACAACCTCAATCTCACATTCATACACTAACTCTTACTCTTAAATTGTCTCATTCTATTTCTCTCCAAATATTCATAAATATTATTCGACGAGCTGCAACAAATAGATGGAGAGCTATAAGAGGGATCGTTTTAAAGTTCTCAACATAACGTGAAGGGGGAAAATTTACATTTTGAATAAAATTAAACACCGAAAGATAAAAATCTATATAAAGTTAATAAATTTGAAGAGTAAACTTTTAACTAGAAAATAGGATGAGTAATCCATCAGTCCGGTATCTAAGATCTATACCCGGGAGGGTGGGGTGGGGCTTAAAAAAACCATAGGCATATTTTACAGCAAAATAATGAATATTTTATTTAAATACAATATTTTTTAAACAATAATATTACAAAACAAAGCTATCATGGCAATGCCCTTGTTTTGCGAAACTTATAATAACGTATTGTGTATCAATATCAATCTTAACGTGAAAAGACATTAGAACTGTCAACCAGTCATCCCCTATCGAATACCGAAGGTACGCCTTTAGCCTCCTTAAGGGGGTTGCANTTAAGAGCAGATCGTCAGATCAGAAAAATATATAAAAACCATGTATTTAAATGTAAATACACAGACGCTGGATTAGCTCGGATCATATCCGGCGTCTCGAAACGGATCTCGTCAGAAGTTTGCGCTCGTCGAGAAATGTTTACCCGATACCGAAGGGGCACCCATCCGCAGACCTCCCCTCATCTGATCTAACAAGTCACGCTAGACTGGAGCCGTCACACGGTTGTTTTGATGTTATTGTGCAATTTGTAGTGGTTCAGTGCTGATTAACAAAATGTTTTGGATGAAAATCTTATATCAGCTGTAGTATAATACACCGCTTTTATATTATAAAATGTATTAATCACAACTTGTGAATGTGGGGAATGCCAAGCCTCCACCATGGTTCGGATTCTACGTTAAACTGTAGGTCCTCCATTTCATCTCACAATTGCCCTACCATTACACATTAGCGTAAGTGCGTACAGCCCGAACGGGTAGTAAGACGTGGTGCTGCTAATAATAATAAATTATAAAGCCAAAGTCTCTTATTAGCTTGTTTTTCCTGTCATCTTCTTTTGAAACAAGTGCCAATGTTACAACCAGTGGTTCCTCTCCACAACTGCTATCACTCATTCTTTATTTACTAAAACACTCTATATATACCCCCATGATATTTAAAACTAAACAGCAAACAATATTCCAAACTTACTACTTACTACATACTTGTGACCTGTCTTCAGTTGAGCCTCGACTGACACTTTGTTCCGATCTGATCGGATCAAGTGTGCAAAGAAATAACTATTTTCTTTCTGATTTGATCTGATCTGATCAAGTGCACGATCTGCTATAGAGGTGAAAAAGGACGTTACGAGAATGCTGTTGAAACAAAATATGTTGCAAAAAGAATAAAGGAGGATTTTTAAATTACTGAAGAAATCTTTGTTGCACTCAGCAAAGGCTCCTATAGCCGATGTGTCCCTTGAGCTGGTTTCGGGTTTTCCCCACTTTTCCTTCCAGATTGAGAATTCTGCTAGAAAAGCTGATGCTTCAGGAATAATGTATTTTTAAAGATAAACGCAAATCTGGAAGTCATTATCAACTAATTTAACACCAATGCAATGGCCGGGATTTTTTTTTATGGAAGGCCAAAAACATCCTTTTGTGTTTTGAATAAAGAATCCTCAGCTTGGAAATCGTATTGCCTATAAAAGAAATGTAAAGTGAGTGTCTAAGAGCTCGCTTTTGTGTTTATAGCCCCCTATTCATTTTTAAAAACTGAAGCTAATTTTTATGGATAATTGGAGTGTTGGTGACCTGGTGGTCTAGGGGTAAGGTGTCAGACTTCTGTGCTGGCGGCCGGGGCTCAATCCTCGGTCCCGGCACAGATTTATCTGTTTACCAAACCCTTCCTTCACCTCTGACAAGATATCTTGTGAATGTGGAGAATGCCAGGCCTCCACCGTGGTTCGGATTCCACGTTAAACTGTATGTCCTTCATTTCATCTCACAATCACCCTACCATTACACATTAGCGTAAGTGCGTATAACCCGAACGGGTAGTAAGACGCGGTGCTAATAATAATAATAATAATTGGAGTGTTCCCTCTACATTCCTGGTAAATTTAAATTTTCTACATTACCTAAGAGTGTTTTGCTTCTACTTATACACCCCCTCTTTCCTCCCTATTTCTAGGATTCCCATTTTAAAATTTAACACTTTTATTGTTACTTGGAGTGGATCTCATAACTGCTTGAAGAATTTCAGTTTACCACGATAAAAAGAAGAGTTTTTTTTCATATTACCATTGAAAATTTTGATCCCTCCCTTCCCTAATTTTTCCAACCTCCACTTAGAAATTTCAAACTTCATGATTTGTTTGGTTATCTGGAATGGTTCTTCTACCTACCCCGTATGCTTTAGTTTTACCTGTTTAGCCTCTTTCCCTTTTTTTTTAAGCCACGTGTTTGTGTTCAAGGGTGTGGAGTTTGGGGGTAAGGGTTGATCCCGTAAGCCCTCTCCCCTAAATATGGACCAGGAAATCATTATATAGAACTTTTCCCAATAAAAAGCTTAGAATACGTTATAATCTGCAATCGTCACTGCAATGATTCATTCGTCATCTTATAAACAGTTTTGTTTTCTCATACATATTTTTTTTTAATGTCACCATGTCTCACTACCCGTTCAGGTTATATGCTTATGTATTAATTACTATAATGATTTTAGGGATATATTTGTAATAAGTTTACCCACATTTGCATGGAGTCAAAGTGGAAAACCATTTTGAATAAACCACCCTCAGTACACCCGACCAGGATTAGAACCCAGATCACCCCGTAATAGGCAGTCGAGTTTATTGCGAGAGTGACGCTTTAGCCCATGCAGCCACTGATAATGGTTGTATTTACTTAAATGGGCCTTTTTAAGTTTACTATGATATCAGTTTTCATTAAATAAAATGTATTATGCCTATAAAATATTTTAATTACAAAACGTTTTGTGCACCACGAATTAATTACCCACCTATTCACACTACTTTAATAGGATTAAAAAGTTTAGTATGTAACAGAACAGGGAATGTACCTGTGTATGAGTGGAGAGAAAGTGGTAAAAGATTTAGGTCCTCAAACACAAAATCTTGTTAGTCTAAATAAAAAATCATGTATACATTATAAACCAAATTATCCAAATATTTTAAGCTAGTTTCAAATTTCAAAAATTAAGCTACTTGTATAATATCATCAAACTACTCGTAATTTGTAAAAATAGAAACGAATTCTTATTTATCATGAAAAACTATTCCCAGATAACCATTTTGATATCAATCTTCAAGGCAAACTTCAAAGAATTTCAAATTTTCTATAATTTGCTATACGTAAACTACCCTTAAAATAGTGCATTTTAGAAAAATAAAGCTTAATTAAAAAATACTATCAGTAAAGTACCCTTAAAAGACTTCTCCCCTGCCCCCCCCCCCACAGTTTTATTTGTCATGTCAAACACTCCTGAGAGAAACATTTCAAACAAAATTGCTAGAGCCATCCAAAATTATTTAGAATTTTTTTAAATTTCTCTTTACTCTACTAACCACTCTCTAGATATGTATTTTAAACAAAATCATAGGAGGCATTTTCAAAATATTTTGAATTAAGTAAAAAATCACTCATTGGTAAATTCCCCTAATTTGAGGGCGAGGGTTAAAATCAAAAATACATATTTCAAGTTTGGACAAAATCCATCAACACGTATTAGATCCGTGGCTAGGAACAGACAAACACAAGGACATACAGAATTATGAAGTTCACTTTTTTTAGGTTATGACATATAAAATGTAAAGATTCATCTTAATCTTGAGTTCAATATTGTTTACAATAATTACAGTACTTTCTCCTGACATGAGAACGTAAAAATCAAATTTTCAAAATCAGTCGAGAGAAATTATAGGAGTATTTGTATAGAAAACAAGTAGTTGCAATGATTTATTTTCTAAAAAAAACTTGATAGATAGACTACTATTTTAAACCAAATTGTCAGAGCAATTTTTTTTTTTTAATTTCTTTTGAAAAATAAGTCATCAGTAAACTATCTTCAAACGAGTTTAAAATAATAAATGTAGGATCTTAGTGAAGTCAACGTAGGCCCCTATAAAGTCCCACTATCGGTCAAAATTAATAAAATTTATTTTTGCTGATTGTTGTTTTGATTTTGCTCTGGTTTATGTCAGTACCAATATTATTATTATTACTATTATTAATGTATTTTATTTATTGATTATCTGTGTAATATATTTACATATGATAATTATTGAAATGAAAATTATTGTTATGGTACAGGATTTTATAACAATTATTTATTTGACTCATATATTTAAAAAAATAATTATAAATTAATTTTGCTTTGAATCAAAAACAAACCCTGTATTTATATGTTATTAGTTATGTAAACTTTAAATCACGATGATTCGTCTTCATTAACTGGTTGGTTCGCTGAGGAACTCTCTCTCTGTGATTTCTTGTGCATCATTTCAGCCAGAATGTAGCCAACTACTGCCAAGATATTCAAGATCAGCAGTATATAGATCTTTACATCCGTGCATAAGTAATAATCGTACGCAAACGCTATCGCGCTCGACACAGCTCTCCAGAGGATTATGTTGCCAAAGGCGGCCTCCTTTTCGTCTTTGAAGATGAGCCCAACACTCGTAAACTGCAATGGATACCAAAGACTCCAGGCCACGGAGTATATCATCGTCCATATGAAGTACATAGCTATCGTGTTGGGAGTTGGGGTCCACAGGAAAAGAGCGACTAGTATTAAGAAGTTCAGGGCCATCGCAGAAACGAGCAGTATGCTCCTATGGACGTATTTGACCAGCCAAAAGTTGACAAAGGACATGGCCGCCGCTGTGAAACCATGGGCCATGTAGACAAAGCCAACGTTCTCTATACCCCATCCACAAGTTACGAAAGACGAAGGGTACACCCCCAAGTTGAACGAATTTATCACCCCCGTCCAAAGGGCCAGCCACACAATAAGCTGTTGCTTCCTTTTGCGGAGGTGCTTTATCGTGACCAGAAGCACCTGGAGGCCTGACATCTTCGAGACTCCCCCTTCTTCTTTCACGCGGTACTTCTCCAGTGAGTCCACGAATACGATTATGATCACCAAGGCTATCAGTTTGATCGTGATGAACACGCCGGATATAATGTATATTGAATGCATCGAAGGTCTTCTTTCTTGTTTGCTGAGCGTACCTTTGCTCACGTGGCTGCAGAAGTTGACGCCGCAGTATTTGCTGTAGTCAATGGTTTCGTTAGAGTGTTTGATCGACACTTCGTCACTGGACAAGACGAAAGACGTCACAGCGTTTCCTGTCAGTGAAGAAAGCTTCAAGAAAGAGTTGAAAATGGTGAAGAATCGGCTAATAGCTGTGTTCTTGTCCATGCCTTTAGCACGAGAGTATGTTTCCCCTGCGATGGTCAGGTAGGTTGATTCAGAGACGTGCATGGGTCCATTGAAGAGACCTGCAAGCATGGCCATGGGAAGCAGAGTCCAGAAACTGGGGAATGCCTGCGCCACGACATACGGTATTTGGGGAATGATACTGAACCATATGGTCCGTTTGCAGCCCAGGTAGCGTATGAGAGGTGCCGACAGGAAAAGGCTCCCGAGGATCCTCCCGACGTAATTGCAGGCGACCCCTATGACGCCAAGACCTTGTTTTTTGTGGAGGCTGCTTTGTATCACCAGGAAGGCGACGTCTGAGAGGTTTATCGTGAAAGCGATGCTTGTCACGAATACGTTCTTCCACACCATCCAGCCCTTGATCGGGGGAGGTCCGCGCCCTGTATCAGATTCTTCTGCTTCGTCACTTCCTGTCTGTGGAGCATTCTCTGTTGCTGTTTTATCCTCGTCAGCCATTTTGTTTGGAGTAATTTGTGCTGGTAAATTAGTGTTAATACACTGGTACGGTGGAGAAAGGGATCGTAGTTGTCATTTCTGTTTTATAATTTCACTTATAATCATGCAGAAACTATGTTGGTTCCTTAGAAACGTTAACAATAAAAGTTGAAAGGCATTATATACATATAAAGGAAATAATTTGTCTGTGTCTTAAAAACAATGTTTTGCGTGTTGTTAGTCCTACTATCCCCCCTAGTTATCCGCAACTTACATTAATTTAACTAGACAGGATAAAGATGAAGAATATAAAGAAAATTAACCAGCATTTGCCTAGTGATAGAGGGTGGGGGAGAGACCCCAATGAAAATTACAATATTGACGGCCAACCTCGGTTAGAAAACCCCCCCAACAATGCGACAAAGCGCAATGAGAGAATAACGCCTTCAGGACGGAGACTATAAAGCTCTATTCGGGTCTGTAGACATGAACTCCGACCACTAAATCAGAGAGGCGGTCATATATACAGTACAGTGTCTCTTTTTGCTGTAGTATTTTTACTACAATTATTATATACAGATAAATTAATTGAGCCCGCTTTTAAATAGATAATTTAGAGTACTTATGATTTGATTCTTCTTTCACACAATTCTCACTTAATCTCTGAAATCCCTCGAACTGGTAGAAAGGTCACTGGGCTGTGTTCCCTTAAGCTCATGCCTTAAGATGGGGCTGTAGAGAACTCTAGTTTAGGACAGGGTTTTTGCACTTTCTATGGTACCACTTTTTTTGGTAAAAATAAATAAAAATGGTTTCAGTACAAAAACAGAGTTTAATTTTCTTCCCATGGTGATATCAACAGTTTTTGAACATCTGTCTTGAGCATAAAGACATTAAGTGACAAACCTTTTTTAAATGAAGAGAAAATGTAAACATTAAATTACAGGATCTGTCAAGGGAAAATATTCAATAACTGTTTATGCCACCTTGTGAAGAAAATTAAACTCTATATTTGTACTAAAGCAATATTTGATTTATTTTTATAACAAAAAAATAGATAAAAACTGCAAAATATTGGGTCTTTTCTCCCATCCCCTACATACCCATCTTAATCCGTCCTTGTTTCCACTCACCTTATTATTATTATTAGCACCGCGTCTTACTACCCGTTTGGGTTATACGCACTTACGCTAATGTGTAATGT
>CABFOV010001497.1:82537-115464 GCA_902141375.1 Timema poppense
GGGGGGCGAAAAAAAATATTATATATTGCTTAGTTACATGATCAGATATTATTTCCATACCGTTAGCAGTGAAAATGCATTGGGAATGTAATCGTTTCAACCAAATAGGATCCACAGAAGTGGCCGAGATGTCTATGGCGTTAGACCCGCATATCACTTAGTCACCATAAAAGCGTAGGCTATTTGGGTTTAAAATCTTTTCTGGCATCCTGGGATATTTTTACTTTGTCATATCAAGAGAAAGTAGGCCTATGCTAGTTTTTGAAATTTTTCGAAATTGGTCTTGAAGATTGAGTTGAAAATCGGTATCTTGGAACAGTTTTTCTTTATGAATAAGAATATGTTTTTTATGTTTACATATTACAGTGGAACCCCAACTATCCGGACACCGGTTATTCGGACTACCGGTTATTCGGACTACCGGTTATCTGGATTCATATCGTAGCAGCGGTTTTCGTTTAATTCGGAAAGAAAACGATTTGTTAACTTTTTCCTAACTTTTCAGAACTTTACATATGATAATTGGTATTTAATAAATTCTTTAAAAAGTTCGAATGATAATTTTTAGATTGTGTTGCATTATACACACATATGTACTGTACATTACATCCGTAATTTGTTTTATGGCATTGCACATACTAGTACATTCGTTACCTATATATGCAGTTTAGTATTATATTTTCAATAAAGTCTTTTAGTGTGAAATACTATTTTTACTTTATCACGACACCTCGGAAAGAAAGTATTGTGATCGTTAAAAAATTCGAACCTGAGATTTTGATAAATGTTGACGTTTCATGAACTCCTGAAACCCAAAAAGTTGTTTTCACGATGCCGTCTGTCCGTACCTCGGGCTGGAGCCGAAACCATTTTACCGATTGGGCCAAACCTTGGTATCTGTAGTTTACATAAGGTCTCCCCCCCCTCCCCCCTAGGTATTTTTTGAATTAGATTTTGAACCATAAATTTAAGAGTGAAGGGCACACAAAGAAAAAATGGATTTTCTAAATATTATCTCTAGCGATTTTGACAATTCTAGAAACTGTTTACCATTATAAACAAGATGGAAACCCTTATTTTCTCATGAGAATGACTTTGAGGATACTTTACTTAAGGAAAATTTTCCAATTTTTTCTAATTTCTCCGCAAATATTTGAGATAAGAAAACAGTTATCATTTTAAAATTGTAGTACTATTTAAATTGAAATATATCTTTATAAAAACAATAATTTCTGAGTTACAAGCAAATACAGGTCTTTGAAAATTAATTTGATTCTTATGCTCTTTGGTGGACGGAGATGTTTCTCTTTGCTCACTTTTTCTGTAACAATGTTCCTAGTTCCTAATGCCATAGATAAAGTAATTAACAGCGTATATTATTTCATTTATGATCATTTGTGTAGTGTTTCTACAACAATGTATATACCTATTATTTCGCTCCACAAATCTTACGAGTTTTTAGTAAATGTATATTTTAATATAAAAGTGGGCAAAAGTATCTCCGGTTCAACACAACATTTATTTCCTATAGGATCAATAACTCGATTTTCAACCAAACAGGTTAACCTAGGTCCGAATTAGTCCGGATAATCGGCTCTCTACAAATAACTTATTTTGAAAATTTTAACTTCGTTAAAATTATTTAAACAGTTTTTCTTAGAATTTATTAAAGAGTGTTTATTGTTATTTACAAGAGGATGTATTTGTTTTTATGAGGAAAACTTACTTAAGGGTGGTTTACTCAAAACTTTTTTTTTTTAATATTCTTAGAAACTATTCAACACAATATGAGAAAGTTCGTCACACCATTTATTTTCAAACGTGTATTTTTCACCGTGATGGTGACCTGGCGGTCTAGGGGTAAGGTGTCAGACTTCTATGCTGGCGGCCGGGGTTCAATCCTTGGTCCCGGCAAAGATTTATCTGATTGCCAAACCCTTCCTTCACCTCTGACAAGACATCTTGTGAATGTGAGGGATGCCAGGCCTCCACCGTGGTTCGGATTCCACGTTAAACTGTAGGTCCTCCATTTCATCTCACAATCACCCTACCATTACACATTAGCGTAAGTGCGTATAACCCGAACGGGTAGTAAGACGCGGTGCTAATAATAATAATAATTCACCGTGATATTTACATTCTCTCGTCGAAATATAACCGCTGCATTTCCTCGAAGTTACCCTCTTGCACCACAAATTAAGATATTTTAAACCCATAGAGATTTATAGCAGAATATTTCATAAGTAAATTAAAATTTCGAAAATAATTTTTTTTTGTGGTCAACGCTTATTTACACTTTATTATTATTAGTGATAATTTATTGGTATTGATAAAAGTGACAGCTACATATCACATGAATTGACGTATAAATATGTGAAAATAGATCGAGTAGCTTTTCTAACTGCTAGATAAAGTTCTACCTATGAAAATTCGACTGCGGTTGAATTTTGCATTCAGGCGTCGCTCTCGCAATAGAGTGGATTGGTCTACTGGGAGATGAGAGTTCGAATACCAGTTGGGTGTACCACGGATAGATTTTCATAATTAGTTTTCCACTCTCTCTCCACGAAAATCCTGAAAAAAAATCCTGTAAGATTCTATCTTTTTTATCCCTAATTTTATTAGCGTAATTAGGTTATGCATATAGTCCGAACGGGTAAGTTGTAAGTATTAAGACGTGGGGGAGGGGCGGGACGAGCATTATTGTTATTAATATGTATCAGGCGACTAGGATGAGAGGACACGTCACAATGGTGGATCATATGTATGTGTGTGTTTAATATAGTTTAAACGTTTAGAACACATTACATTACATTACATACCGAGATAGCGGTTGAAATAATTACAAGGTAGATTGTGGGTGGATAGTTTTACATCAAGTTAGAGGGCAGTGGGGGAGGGGAATCGGGGAAGAGGTGGAGGAGATAAAACGAGTAGGGGTAGCTATAACTGCTCTCTCACCCTTCAACCCCTAGCTTATGTTTTCATTTATTAATTGAAGTTCTTATGAAAAAAATTCTGTAATGAGAATTAAGTCTACCTACATCTACCATGTGATACAGTTCACGATGTAGATAAAGATTATTCGACTGTTATTACCGATAATTTCAAATGATAAGATTACTATCAATTTCCTGTAAGAGAAAAGGGAGAGTGAGATGAATAATTATAAATATATATCCAGCTCAATAGCTTAGATTGACCTTTAATTGAAGTGAACAATATTTTTTCCTGACATTTTTGGGAACAGCCATTATAAAATCTTTGACGTGAGTTGGTGAAGGGTAGTTGTTTGTTAAGGCGGACGCCTCGGTCAGCGAGAAAGTATCAATCGCTGTCCAGCCACATGGCTTAAAATATTACGGTCTTCGCAGTTTTCTGGAACTACTTCTCTATTTTGTCTTTCGCCCTTCACCTACAACTACCCTTTGTCATGACATTAATAAAGAGAGGAAATAAAAGTACTAACTTTCTTATCTCAAGGTAAAGAGGAAAGCCCGCTGCTAGTTCTCAAGTATCTTCAAATTTTCTGTTGTAGCCTTATCAAATTATTACTGTATTTGTTAGAGGAAGGCTAAATCTAGAGTCCTTTTACATCAAGACTAGTCGCAAAGCTCCACAAATATGCTTAAATATCGTTTAAGATAGAACATGAACATTGATAATAACAAAGAGGGAGCAAGGTATACTGTTCACAGAAATACTAGTAAGACTGTAGTAACAATAATTACATTGAGGTAGCGAGGTCTACTGTCCACCGAACTACTAGTAAGAATGTAGTAACGATAATAACAAGGAGAGAGAGAGTGAGGTCTGCTGGTCACCGAACTACTAGTAAGAATGTAGTAACGATAATAACAAGGAGAGAGAGAGTGAGGTCTGCTGGTCACCGAACTACTAGTAAGAATGTAGTAACGATAATAACATGGAGAGAGGTCTACTGTTCACAGAACTACTAGTAAGACTGTAGTAACGATAATAACATGGAGGGAGGTCTACTGTTCACAGAACTACTAGTAAGACTGTAGTAACGATAATAACATGGAGGGAGGTCTACTGTTCACAGAACTACTAGTAAGACTGTAGTAACGATAATAACATGGAGGGAGGTCTACTGTTCACAGAACTACTAGTAAGACTGTAGTAACGATAATAACATGGAGGGAGGTCTACTGTTCACAGAACTACTAGTAAGACTGTAGTAACGATAATAACATGGAGGGAGGTCTACTGTTCACAGAACTACTAGTAAGACTGTAGTAACGATAATAACATGGAGGGAGGTCTACTGTTCACAGAACTACTAGTAAGACTGTAGTAACGATAATAACATGGAGGGAGGTCTACTGTTCACAGAACTACTAGTAAGACTGTAGTAACGATAATAACATGGAGGGAGGTCTACTGTTCACAGAACTACTAGTAAGACTGTAGTAACAATAATAACATGGAGGAAGCAAGGTCTCTAGTTCACAGAACTACTAGTAAGACTGTAGTAACGATAATAACATGAAGGGAGTGAGGTCTCTAGTTCACAGAACTACTAGTAGGACTGTAGTAACGATAATAACATGGGGGAAGCAAGGTCTATAGTTCACAGAACTACTAGTAACGATAATAACATGTAGGAAGTGAGATCTACTGTTCACAGAACTACTAGTAAGACTAGTAACGATTAGAACATGGAGGGAGCGAGGTCTGCTGGTCACAGAACTACTAGTAAGACAATGACCCCCACAACGAAGGGCTTTAGCCTGGAGGCCCGGCGTGCCGGTTCTGTAACATCAATAAATGTTACAATCACTTCGCCTCCTTAATTATTTTTTTAAACTCTCACTCTAGGAAGTAACATGTCTGTTGTAAGTAGCCTTCTTACAAAGGTCTGCTGTAAATAGCTTTCTCACAAAGGTCTGCTAATGACAATGTTTTGGCACAAAATACTAGCGAGTATTGATAACACTAACATTGTCATACAAAGTAAAGGAATAACCCTTGATGATGAGACCACACTTATAAGAGACTTAGTGAAAGAGATGCAGCATTTACATGAGTCATGGGAAAGTGGTGCTCAAGAGGCTGAAGCAGTAGGAGTGCAAACTATATTTCCCCAAAACCATAAAACTTCCATAGAACCTGAACAAGATTTAAAAATGTCATAATTTTCCCAATTTAGATTTTTATTATCAATGATTTAAAGACAATATTTGAAGCAGCATATACCACAGGGGAACTATTCTCACCCATTTTGAACTTAAAGAACTTAAACGGTGGTCAACTTACCGAAAAAGCAGTAGAACTTATAAATATATGCACTCGATAGTTTTCAGCACTAAAAGAAACCCAATTATACTTCTGAACGCAATTTACGACAAAAAAAAACCCTACAAGGTATATTTGCCAATAGGCCTATCTGCCCCGCCATTAAACTGTTTTTTTTAGAGTTCTGTACCAATTTATAATTCTTCAGGTGAAAGATCGTTCAGAAGACTGGCAAATTCATAGAAAAAATGACAAAGAAGCACAACTTGTCTTGTCATTTTCGTCTATTCAACCTTTAACATTCAATTTATTTCTTATTGTAGTCTTTGTTATTATAACATTGTCTATAGCGGCTTAATCATCTAGCAGTTTTGTGCATCGAAAATGATTTAGCTAAGCAAGCTGATTTTACTGAAGCTATTAAAAGATTTGCGTCGACAAAAGCTAGAAATTATACGTGGAGATAATTATTGATATTATTAGGTACCAGTTTATGTTTTATTATGTAAATCCATATAGTTTTTTTTAAATAAATCTAAATATTACTTTGTGTCATAATTTAAACTGACTTATTTCGACTGTATTAACGATAATAACATAAAGGGAGTGAGGTCGAAAATACTTATTTACTTAAGCTTTGAGTTAAAAAAATTAAATAACTGGAATCAAGATACCTATTAATATCATAAATATCAATATCTAAATCGTCATAGTAGTACAGAGCAAGATATTATTTAATATAGTCGATGGGTTTTGAACTCAAGCCAACAACACAAAAACTTCGCTTGGAATCTGCTCATTAGTTTGTTGACAGTCTCAGCTTCGAACGGGAATTTTTCGTTATTCAGTTGTTCACCGTCCATAACTAGTCTTACAAAGATGGCGGTGCCTAGTGAGCTGTCAATAAATGCAATAGTTAGTTATATGTTAGAAAACGGTGGTAAAGTTACAAATCACGACCTGGTCAAACATTTCAAAAGATTTTTGACGGATCCAGAAACTAGAGGTACGTTACCAATTATTTTTAATTTCAAATTCAAGGCCGAGCTTGGAAATAGGAATGACATCCTTGATGTTTACCTGTAGTTTCTATTGGAAACGCCCTCTTATAATATTTACTTATCATACATACTGTATATTTTTTACTTTTCAATGCTCATTTCGTTAATGTTTTTTTTAAATATTTTTTCCGATTTAGGTTAGCAATATCATACATAACCTTACCCGAGATTGGTAGGCCTAGGTTGCTTTGTTTTTTTTATTGATGGCATAGTAGCCAAACAAAAACTTGTAATTATTTACACTGTGATTAGTTATTTTGGTTCCCAGAGAACAACAAAGCAGTAAATCTACTCTCCCATATCTAATCAACATTTAGGCTGCTCTTGCCAACATATAAACCTAAGTTAAATGAAAAACGAAAAAACAAATATACTCTAACCATTACAGTACCATAACACTATATTTAAATACATTAGTAAAATAATAAATTAATAAATAAATATAAATTAACATATATAGATATTTTCCAAAGTAAATACTAGCAGTGAATTAAATTGAGAAACAAATTCTATTAAGCTACCTACACTAATGTCGTGGAGTGCCTAAAAATTTAACTTGTATTAAACATGATTGGTAAATAGGTTCTCAAGTGAATGACCAGGCCAAGATTTTCAAAATATGAATTTTTGTCTCGGGAGGATGTGTAGGTTGTGTGTTATTAAATATTTTACTATACCAAAATTTGGATACCTACACATTTAATGATTTACTGACTTTATGGGCCAAATCATATGCCTGACCAGCTGTAGG
Organism: Timema poppense; assembly: GCA_902141375.1. Taxonomy (NCBI): domain Eukaryota; kingdom Metazoa; phylum Arthropoda; class Insecta; order Phasmatodea; family Timematidae; genus Timema; species Timema poppense. The sequence continues at coordinate 89,609 of CABFOV010001497.1, forward strand.
CCTACTAAGTTTTATCTTTAATCAAATATAAGTCTAGGGCTTTCTCTATTAAGCAAATCCGACTGGGTACATTTTTATTTCTTTGCATTTTTGGGGAATCATGAGGAATTTCTCTATACAACCCACCTTCCTGATCCTTTGACCATAGATTAGTTGGACTAAGATGTAGAAAGCCTGAATGGACAATATGGCATCACTAAAAACACACAATTTCCATTACCAGTATAAAAAAATATTCAGAACTAAATAATGTAACACAAGAGTTTTAATTTTTGTCACCCATTCACTTCTAAACATTAAAATGACAATCCCTACAACCTGCCTCGTTGGCCGCATGGTATAACGCATCACACTTGCAATAGACTGCGATAATAGCAAAATCAGGGTTTGAATCCCAAACAGGTATATTATGGGTAGTTTTTATTCTATGCTTTTCCGCCCTCCCTCATGCAAATGTGAGCACACTCCCTTAAAACTAAACCTTCCTTGTTCCTAGCTCATTAGTGTAATTAGTACATATGTGTATAGCTTGAACAGGTAGTAAGATATGGTGCAACATAAAACATAATCCATGCGAACCATTTGTTTTTGAGATTTTCTCTTTTAAAGGTCCTATCATCTTAAAAACCAGCCAAGCCTACCTACTATTTATGGTTTCATTTGTTTTTTTTATTGGATTTTTTAAATTGAATAGGCCCTATTAATATTATATCTGTCCACTCTTAATATAAGGAGATCCTATTTATTATAATGCCTTCTCTTATAGTAAAATAGTTATTGTATTTTAACATGGTGATCTAATACCATACTGATTATAAAACCCTTCCTTCACCTCTGACAAGACATCTTGTGAATGTGAGGAATGCCAGGCCTCCACCGTGGTTCGGATCCCACGTTAAACTGTAGGTCCTCCATTTCATCTCACAATCACCCTATCATTACACATTAGCGTAAGTGCGTATAACCCGAACGGGTAGTTAGACGCAGTGCTAATAATAATAATAATAATAATAATACTCCCATACTTTTTGAGTTGGTAGACCACATGTGTAGTTTCACAGATTCCTCTTAGACCGCACAATTCATGAGGCCTTCATCTATCCTATAAGATATTACGCTTACCCAGCTTTATTCGGCTATGGTATAGCTTGTAAGATAGTCAGGATAGTATGCAAGAAAGTTTAGTGAATGCTAAGAGCACACTATCGCTCCACCTTTTAAGCTATGATGACACAATCATACCCACGCTAGTGTCCACTTATTATCCGCTTACTCAAGTTCTTGCATACAACCCATACTGTAAACTGTCAAAGTTAGACTGCTACCTTTCAGGGTAAACCAAGTACACCGTACATTTTACCAAAGCTATAAGGAGGTGCCTACCTAAACATAATTTAATATATTTTTAAGAAATCATAATCAAGTTGGTTCATATATGAGCACCTTTTGATTCAGTAAGGATGAATTTAAAAATTTTAATATATTTATTAGGCGTATCTATTCATCTGAACAAAATTTTAAAAAAAGACATGAATAATAAAATATTGGACTGAAACAATTTTGTCACTTTTTTCAAGTTTGTTCTCAATGGATCTGGGTCAATTTTGAAATTCAACTGCATTAGGTATTTAAATGTAGTGTACAAGCATGCTTGAATATATATCAGCATGTAGGCTAGTAAGGATTATAAAATATAATAAAAAATAATTCAAGAATTGAGTTTTATGAACTAAACATTTCAACACTTAATAAAATGTATCATTTTATTATAATGTAGGCTAGCAATACAAGTTTTACATTAACTATACCAAGTAATAGCTAGCCTACATAATTTAATTACTTATTTGAGATTGCTTAGTTAATTAAAAGTTTATATTTACATGATGAAAATACATAATTGAAAAAAGTATGTGAAAAGGCTGCACCAAAAGACTCTAGATTCCCCATCCCAGGAATTTACCAGTATATCATACCAGTACTTTCTAAAATTTTTGTTTGTGTAGCAAAACTTATTTCAGGTTTTTATTTTACAGTTCAAGCAAGAAACGATTTCAAGGAATATGTAAATGCTGTGGCCACAATAAAAAATGAGGTAGGTCCAATGTATAGTAATCATATCATAATTAAGTAGCTCTAACTCATTCCAATATTTAAATTTAATCTTTTCTATATATTTAACTTAGTTGATTCCAGTGCAATTTTAATTGAAAACCAAAGTGCACAACATACCTACACTTATGTTCAAAGGCTAATGTAATATAAAGTTGTATACCTTACCATAGCAGATATATAATTTTTCGATACTCGTTTCGGTGGTTGCATGGTATAAAAGAGTGTCTACTGGATCACAAAAGTAATTAAAGTCACAAAAAAAAGTTACAAATTGTGCAAAAGGTCACGAAAGTCCCTGAAAAGTCATGAATTTTCAATATTTTGTCCGTAATGTCACACAAATATTTTTGTTTGAATTTCCCGCGCATCGTAACAACGTGAACACATCAAATGCTGAGCCATCCACCACCCATGATTCCATCCATGTGCTAGCCACAAGTTGTCTAATTGTTTTTACCAAGGACAAGGTTAACTTTTGTCATCTAGTTAAAGTTTAATGTTGTGTGGGAGTGCAATATGCCTATATAAGTTATGCATTAAATAGTATTCGACTGATTATCGAAATAATTTTGTGGTAAAAAAAAGTCACTAAAAAGTCACTAATTTTTTGTTTCTCCAACTCAGTATACAACCTGTATATAAGTAGTCACTCTCACAGTAGACTGGATTGCTGGTGCTTGTAATATCTGGGTTTGAATCCCTGTCAGGTTTACTGGGGATTATTATTTCGAAGTAGTCCCCTTATTACTACCTTGATGTGAATATGAGTGCATTCTCTCAGGTTCTATTTCCCTTAGCTCTATCTTATTAGTGTAAAGATGAGGTGCATACAAAAAAATAAAATAAAAAAAATCCCATTTAGGTATAATTTTTACTTAGGATTTCAAGCATCAGGGCATACATATGACAAATCATCTTTGTTTATTTCAGGGAGAAAAGTACTTGGTATTGAAGAAAAAATATCGTCAACATGCTGTCAGTGGTTTTCCGAATGTTCCCGTTTCCCCTGTGTCCGACTTTGAACCCATGACCCCCACTTCCCCGACCACTTCATCATTGCCTCATATTGGTGTTGGTCCACCAAGCTCACCCCTCGCGTACCCCAGTTTTTCTGGATCCGAAGAGTCGCTAGGTGCCGTGTCTCCATCTCGTCTGCCGCCCCCTTATCGCCCGCCGCCCGATCCTAACAGCTCCTCCCCGAGATCCCCCAACAACCTTCGTAATGAAGCCATGAGTGGAGTAGTGGAGTCGGCCTACTTGGGTGATCAAGGGAGTGGCAGTCAGTCACCACCTCCGCCTGTGCCACCGAGGAGGAAGAGTAGCGATAAGCTCAAGATGGATAATAACAAGGAGAATGTCCCAGATGCTGGGAAAAGACCAAGAACTATCGGGGCTGAAGCAGCTAACAAAGTTGTAAGTTTGGACGGATTGATTTTATTCATAGATGGGTTGATCACTACTTTTCACTATGTCACTTGGCTTGACCATTTTCTTTGTTCTTAGGTGGAAGGTTTTTTATGTTTGGCTGTGTTTAATCATGAAATAACTGGTCCAGTGGGTTTGTGGTCTAAATGTCAGGCACATTTGAACTGGCTTGCTGTTGATAGGAAGGTTGGGTTTTGAATCCTGGCCTGATGAACCTGTGTTTTTTCCTAATTATTTTTTCAATATCCCTCCACACAAATGTGGGCTCATTTCCTTTTAAAAATAACACCCTTTTCATCCTTACTCAATCAGCACTATATATATTTGTTTGTATGTGTATGTGTGTGCATGCATGTTTGTGTAAACTGAACGGGCAGTGAGATGTGGCAGAAAATAAAAGGTGGTTGTTTATTACTTTGCATTCTATGCCAATTGTATAAATTTTGCTTGAAAATAAATATCTACTTTAAATATATTTACATCTATTGCCATACCCTACATATTATATTTGGTTTGCTTTAATTTAAGATAATTTTTATCATTATATTGTGTGGGTTTAATAATTGGACTCATTCGTACTGTACAATTTTAATATCATAAAGGAACATATATGACGAATAGAAAAGTTACTCGATCGAATTTTATGTATTCATATGTCAAGTATTATGATATGCCGTTGTCACTTTAGATAAATATTACCTTAAAAGGCCATCCGCTTAAGTAGTTGAACAATTTAAGGCGTCACTTTCATATTAGACAAGCCTGCTGATTAACGGAAGCTCAGGGTTCAAATCCCAGCCGGATCTATGAAGGTGCTTCTTTCCTAATGGTTTCCTATTTTCCTTCCACACATGTGCAGGTATATTACCTTTAAAATCCTTCTTCATCCTTACACCTTTAGAATAATTATAATATAAGCATAGAACCTGAACACGTATTAAGACATAATGATAAAAGATTAAATAAAAAGATCCTTGCAATGAAAACAGGACTGTAGGTAAGACCTATGTATTTATAGGTTGTAGGGAAGGCGAGAAAAGGCCAGTGTTTTTTCAGTTTTTATAGAAATTCTTTTTTTTTTTTGCCAAATAAAAAACATATTGCCTCAGTGTAGACATAGGAGCTTAGTTTTCTTCAAAAGGTGATATCAACAGTTGTTGAATATCTGTCATGAGCATAAGATGATAAACTTTTTAAATGACAAGGAAAATATTTAATCAAATTCCAGGACAATGTTGACAGCTGTTCAAGAAATAATGTTGATATCACTATGTGAAAGAAAATGAAACTCTTTATGTTTGTACTGAAGCAATATTTTATTTATTTTGACTAAAAAATGTTTTGACAGTGGCAGCTTGTAGCTAAAATTAGTGGGGATGCTGCTCCAGAAAATGTTTAGCTTTGGTTTTAAAATTATGTAAAAGGAAAAAAACATGTATAAAAAGAAAATTTATTCAGGAACTTTATAAGATCTTAACAAAGAAAAACCAAACATTTATTACTAACTTTAACTTAAATTGTTACAGTTTGAAGCTTGATCTATTCATTTAAAAATGAAATCCATTCTTCTTGTTTTAATTTGCGCAAATAGTTCAATGATTTTTGCCTTGGTCTCTGGATGACAATTGAAAAAAAAATAATTCTACACTCTTCTACACTTTTATCACAGTCAAGAATATTGTACATGGTTTTTAAGCACAACACATGCTGAGTAAAAAAATTCTTCCGCCATCAAGCCATAGCCGGCACTGCGAGAGCAACAGTGCTCTCTCTACCTGGCAGTCCCGCCTTCCTTCCCACCCCCTCCTATGTGCACATGTGCACAGTTTCATACAAAGATTTTGGTATCTTTTTCATAAACTGGGGGATGGCTACTGAAGTACTGACATTAAGCTTAATGAATATATATTTATATTGTACTGCAAAAATAAATAAAGAATTAAGAAAAAAGGTCTCATTATATTAAATGTTATTGACAATATCAAGTGGAAATAGGGGGTGCTGCAGTTCCGCAGTGCCTATACACGAGCCGCCACTGTGTTTTGACATAAGAATTGTAGAAACATTGATCTTTTCTCGCGTTTTTACACTCCCACCTTAAGTACCATTTCAAGCATTTAAGATTATCTGCATTGCTGATGTCTTGGTTGGTGTGTAATGCCACATATTGTCAAATGTGTAGTTTTAACAACACCCTCACATCAGCTCACAATTAATTTTTTTTTGGAATCTAGAAAAGCAGCATTATTTCATCTATTCGAACACCTGTTAGAATATTGTAAGGACTTACACAAAAAGGTCAAGTGCAAGAAAAAGAGTTTTAAGTGACAAATTAAAGGTAATGGTTTGGGAATATAGAGAAAGGCAGGGTAAAAAAGAGCTAACGTTTATTGCTCCGGAAATCTAAGTCAGAAATATTTGGAAAACAAAAATAGTATAGGCTACTCTTATGAAGTTATTGTACTACAGTAAAATAATATCTATTACTCTAGCTTAAGTGTTGTGGACAAAATTGTCTTTTCGTCGAAATAGTGTTCTGGGAAATTTCAAACAACACCTCAGACACAGACTGCGTAAGTGATAATAATCCAAACCTACAATGTATACATTCTGGGTTACTCTCTAAAATAAAGTGTGTAGGCTCAAATATACCTTAGACTTAAACCCCAAAAATGTAAATAACCACCTCTCCCCTTCTGTCCACACATTTAAAAAAATATATTCTCCCTTTAGAAAGGATGCCTAGGTTAGTAAGAACTTTGCTCAAAAAGTTTCAAATCTACTTAAGATTGTTTTTCCATTTGTTTCAAGAGTGTCTGAAAATCATAATGTCATGCTCAATTTAATAAAGGCTTTTTTTTTTAAGGCTAAGGTTCCAATAGGTAGTTTTGAGTTGAAAACCAACATAATTTCAAATAAACCCGACTTATTTTAATTTTTACAATAAAGCTTTTGGTTTTTTAAGAGAAACTTCAGGTAGTAAGAACTCAACTGTTTTAGCTCTTATTTAAACTGGAAAGAGCTCCACATTTTTTTAGCGGATTTTATAGAAAGGTAGGTGTGCTCATGGATAACAAATTTATATTAGATATTAGCACATTATTGTAATGTCTATAGTAAAACTAAAAGAACTTTGAACCATGCTATTCTGGCTTTATCTTTGAAACACGAAATTTAGACAAGGGAATTGAACCCAGGATCCTTAACTTGTCTTCAATGGTCTTCCAATGAGCGATTTAAGTTTGTCCTGTTTCCATGATCATTCATTATTCAGAGCCTAAGACTGCACAATCTATATTTTAATTATTTTTATCTTTTTATAGGATAACTAATCTACTTTATAAAATTAAGATTGCGTTGTTTCAGAAGTATTTTGTTAGGGACCTTCCATAATGTTTGCACTGTTGAATAAAAAGCGTTTCTCACATTTATTGAAGTTTTTGGAATTCTTCAGTAAAGGTCTGTTTCATAGTCGAGCAGTCAAGTGCAGCGCTATACTAGATACTAGACAACTCCTACTTAAACTCTAATGGAATGTGCCAGTTTTGCAAATGAAATTACCTATTCCATTCTAGTAATAGGTAGATGTCCTCCTATATTCAGTATAGCACCGCACTTGGCGTACTTAGTCTCATTATAAAACTGGCCCTAAAACTTTAATCCAAACAAGTGGTTGGTAAACCATAGAAATTTATCTAAAAATTCCCGAGAACTTTGTTCTAGAATTATGATTTGAGGGTTACAGGAAACAGCCGTTTTCCAACAAAACATAAATGCAATGAGTAGTATTAAAATTAATATCGAAAGTTATAGGCTTGACCAAAAGGTAGAGAGAGTCTGTGAAAAGGTGTATGGGATTGTCATCGAATTGATGGCTCTCAGAAACACAGCCAATGGTGACTAAAGATCTAGCATTTAGCTCTCACTTGTAAAAGGTGTCATTATTTAAATAACTACCTATGAATGTTGGTAAATACAATTTTTTTTCTTCTTAGTACTGGGTCTTTCCTATGTACTAATTACTCTAATATGTTAGGGATGAAGAAAGTTGAATTCAGAGGAAGTGTACCTGCACTTGCGTGAAAGGAGAGTGCAAAACTATATAGGAAAAATCAGTCTCTGTCCACCTGACCAGAATCGAACCCCGATTTCGCTGTCATCCGCAGTCTAGCCTTAAAAATGTATCAATAGAGAGACTATATTAATACAAATTGCATATAGGCTGAATCATATAAGTTATAATTTTACAGTTTAATTAACTTGATTAAGAATTAATTAGTAATTTCAAATCATGGATTATAATTATAAAGAGCTACTGATTAAAAAGTGGTACATTCATAATATTAAAATTTTTAAAAATATTTATATGAGTAATTTACTTATATGACCGACTTAATAGATAATTATTTAGGCAAATTAAATAGCCAAGCTATTATATTCATTAATTACAGTTATAGCCACAGCTAAATATCATATTCTTTAAATTGAAAAATGTCACCTGGCCACAGGAATCAAACTTGAGATCTTTGGTTTAGTACACAAATGTTCTTATCACTGAGCTAGCCACAATTTTATTGGTTTACTTAACCTTCTCAATATTTATGATTCCCTTTGATGATAGCCACTATACTTATTTAAAAGGAAATTTTTAATTTGACTGTTTCTGAGCTCTTCTTTAACTGACGTTTTCTTTAGCACATCAGTGTGAGATGCTAATTTGAGCTGCTTATGTAATCTTTTTCCGCTGACACATGTGGTGCTTCAACTGGATGAAGATTGGCTTAGCTTGTTGGCACCTTTCCTACTGGGTGCTCGGGTGTTTTACTTTTAGAGGGTTATGTTTGGTTTGGTTTCGGTGCTAACAGCTGGCAGCCGCTTCTCTTCTGTTTAACTTTCATTTCTCTTAACAGTGTTGTTATTATCATTTTCGGTGACATGTGCAGCAATTATTCAAATAGTGCCGAAGGAAAGGTTTGCGAGATGGTATGACATTCTTTAGATTTTTTTAAATATGTGTTGAAATGTATCCATTACAGTAGTTGATTAAATTAATGAATAGTTTTATGTTCATACACATACACACACTCATATATATATATATATATGTGTGTGGGTTTATGTAAATTGATTGAGGAGATGAAACTTAGCTATGTAATAAACAATTTCTATTCAATTTAGCTCTGGCACTGAGTTTTATGTATTTTAGTACCTCTAATATATAATATATCATTTTTAGAAAATATTATAAGAATATATGTAGTAAAGAGCATATACAGTATATTGATAGTGAAGCGAATTGTTTCATTTAGTTTTAAAATAATCCAGTCTTAAATTAGTGAAATGTGAGAATGTTATAAATGTGACACCTTAGCTAAAAATTTATTTAGTGAAATGTTAATTAGTTACATTTAAATTGGCTTTTACAAATTATATAAGGATTAAAGATACATTTTGGAAATAGGTTTTTAATGAATTTGATCAAATAATTAAAAGTGGAATGACAATAAATAAGATAAAATGTTTGCAAGTTAAATATTAAAACTAAATTTGTTACATTGCCATAGTTAATTTTCACTCTAATAGTCTTTATTCTCTCATCTAGTCTTCTGTTGGTGATGTTGAAACCGAAACATGTTTGATTCATAAACAAATAAATGACTGTAATACCTAAGGAGCAGGGGACCAACCAAGATCAATGATATGGTCTCGAGCTATTTCTTATGTCTATACATTAAATTAAGCATTTATTTAGCATATGCCACCAAAGTTTGTTGGCTGGACATTCCTAGTCTTCTACTGGCGTTGGCGGATATGTAACCATCTTAAAAGGGTGGGACACCATGTAGGTACGGTTATTTTCACCCAATGATATAATGATTATGTGGTGCCAGTAGAAATCTTAAACCCAATCTAAGCCTTACTAACCAGACCATGGCGAACTTAGGAAAAAATTCCCCTTCGAGAAAAATGCCTATGGTACCACCAGGAATCGAACCCAAAACCTCCCGATTAGTAACCAAGAATGCTGTTCACTAGACCAATTAATCATTTATGTAATAGCAACTTTAGTTTTATTATTTAACTTGTATCTATTTTACATATATAACTGATCTCTTAGCATATTTTGGCGCATTTTTAAAACTCTAAAGCTTGGTAGTGTATCATTCATATATACAAATTTGTTTTGATAGAGAATCCGAAAATAATTACCTAAACATAATCAAGTAAAACACACACATATATATATATATATATATAGTCACTGTAGTAAACTATATTTAAGTTACTTAATTTAACTCAAACTTTCAATTTGTTGTTTATTGTAAATAATAAATATAGCTATGCAAATATATTAAATGTTAGTTTCATTTTTTTTGTTCTAGGCCTCTTGATTAATATTAAGTCCTATTCTTAAATAATAAACTATTTGATAATAATAACAATGCAATAGAATCCATTCAAGGTAAATTTGGCCTTTAATGACAAGTTGAAAAACTACTGAAAATGATAAATAGGTTAATCCAAAATTTATCTTTTGTAAAAATCTAAAATTTTCTTTTGAATCCTCAAATCTATGAAAATATTCTTTTTAAATCCAAGTAAAAATATCAAAAATCAAATTGGGTGGTAAAAAAAAGTTAAGGTTTGGTGTCACTGAAAATTATTTTTTATTCATTTTGTCAAATATTTGGTTGTCAAATGCTCTAAGATGTTACTCTCGAGATAGACTTAACTGCCAATAATGGGGAGATCATAGATCAAATTTTGGTCAGAGGTAGACTGTGAATTTTTTTCCTAAATGGTGTCCCAATATTCCTCCATGTAAATGTGGGTACACTTCCTCTAAATCCAACCTGTCTCATCCCTAACACATGAATGTAATTAGTTAATGTGTATAACTAAAAACCTTAATGGATATTCAGATCTAGTGGGGAAAAAAGTAATATAAGGAAAAATTTACACTTTTTGAGTAAATTAATTTTTCATAAAACTTTTAGATTTTTTTTTCAGGGAGGGGTAAAGTGAGGAGATTTTGTTATTTTGTCAAATTGAGCTTATTTTTTTTACATACAGTTCTCAAATACCCCAAGATTTAAGAGAAGTCATTACCAAATTCATTCATTTGGTAATTATCTTTCATCACATTAAAAAGTGAACTAAATTGACTTTACTCATTAAACTGTAACATATATTTGCAATGTGTGATATACACACAACACATTATTAATTTTCTAGCTATCAAAAATGACCAAAACTACCATAAAACAAATTATGCCAGCATTGTGAATGTAAACAATGTAGAAAAACTTGTTTCGACAGCAAGGTTATGTTTATTTTTTATTTTTGAGACGTTTGACATTGGTTCTTTACCAGGTTTTTATTTGTTTGCTGCTCGATTGTTTCATTTGATTTTAATAATTTATTCCAACTTTTATTATGTTTATTTTAGCTTTTGATATTTTTATTTTTGTTCTTGCTATTATTTTGTCTGGTACATGTTACGGGGGTGTGCTGGTTGTTGTTCTATCAGGACGGGGTTGATACACCTGAGGGGAATGAGTCTGAACAGAAAGTAAGTGTAAAGGAACAGATGCAGAAATTCAACCGTCTGGCGTCTGAGAGCGAATTATCCAGAGCTCTGCAGCACAGCAGTGCGGCCAGGAAGAGGGGGGAGAAGGTAAGTGAAGTTGCTGTTTTACTTTACTGTACACTTTCTGTCATGTAGACCTTTATGTGCTAATGAAACAAATATATAAACACACACACACACATGCAGTTGGTTAGGATAATTTCGAATAGTTAAGTATTTGTAAAGTTATGCTGGGTATCTACTGGGTCACCAACATCACGAAAGTCACGAAAAAGTTACTAATTGCAAAAGAGGTCATGAAAGTCCCAGAAAAGTCACACAACTCCAATATTTTGGTAATAAATTCACGAAAATATTTTTGTGTGAATTTCCCACTTATTGTAACATCGTGAATGCGTTGAATCTCGAGCCATCCACTATCTATGATGCCATGCGCTAGCCGCAAGTTGTCTGATTGGTTTTCACCATGACACCATCTATTTAAAGTTAATGTTGAATATTAGTGCATTATGCCTATATATGCATTGTATAATGTTCACCTGGTTACTGAAGGAATTTTGTTGTCATAAAAGGTCAAGACAAGTCAAAGAAGTGTCTTGTTGCCATGTAATATTACATAATTTTTTTAAATTATCCATTAAGTGTATCTAGGTAAAGATAACATTCCAAAAGGGGGAGGGGAGTGGAGCATGCTATAATACTTATCACTGACTTATCTGAATTTATCCGTGTCTATTCTATATATATATATATATTTTAATCACTAGTTACTGTTTAATTAAATCCGCTTTGGTGGCTGTATGTTCTAAGGGATCAATATTGCAATAGATTATTGTTGATAACTGGGAGGGGATTTTGAATCCCAATTGGATGTACTGAGGGTTGTTTGCCGAAAATTGTTTTCCACTCTTATTACATGCAAATGTGGGTACACTTCCTCGAAATTTAACCTTATTAGTCTTAACCTATTAGCATAATTAGTACATATGCATTCAACCCAAGTAGGTAGTAAAACGCAGTGCTACCTGACGTTTCCCAGATGAGTGGTTTTAAATGGTTTTTCTTCTAACCCAGTTCTTAGTTTAAAAAAACTAGTAAAAATATTAAAATTCTGGCTTAGAAGTGCACACATTCCTGTACAGGGGCTACCGATTTTAAAAATTTCCGACCTCTGCATTTGAAGGATATCATGCTTGGCAGACAAACTTTATTTTAATAATATTGCTTTTTAATTATAATTTCAAAAAATCTAATCAACATTTTAAATCCCCTGCTTCGAGGTGCATAGGGGCTACTTATTTTTTTAAATTTCAGACCCCTGGGAAATGCTCATGATAGACAACTAAACTCTTCATTTTATTAATATATATATATAATTGTGGAACAGTGCTTGTTAAGGGTGCCGCCTTGCAGGTTAATCAAAGGCAACAAACTCTTTGGTCAAAAAGTGTTTTTTTTACCGCGTTATTGTGTATGACTAGGGTGGAGTATGTAAGGCGTGTGTTTTTCTAAAGACTCATCATGTGTCAAGGTGAGTGGGTGCATGTATGATTCACTCCCTTCTCTAGAAGCAGGAACTGACCAAGCTACCTGAGATGAATACATTCACTGGACTGAAGCTGCATGGTTAGCGTGTGTGTGCGCCCACTCGAGAGAAATTGTATATGTACAGTAAGAACATGGTGCAAAGGACAATTTAGAAAAAAAAAAATTTTTTTTTGCTGCCAACGTTGATAATATTTTATTAGTTTTTTTATAGGTATTATTGATCATGTTTAGTGACAGCTGCAGCTCTCATGACTTTATGTATGAATATAGCTTTAGTAGCTTTTACCAAGGTCGGTTTATTAACATTTGTAAATGTGAGTTACTAATCTTTCTACCTTTTTATTACAAAAGCCAAATGATACCCACTTCATTGGCCGAATAGTCTAGGGCATCAATCTCGTGTTAGATGGGCCTAATGATGATGGGGAGATCCGGGGTTCAAACCCTGGCCAGCTCTACTGAGTGTGTTTTTTCCTAAATAGTTTCCTAATTTCCTTCTACGCAAATGCGGGTAGCTTACCTCTAAAATTCTTTTTTCCTCATTCTTAGCCTATTAGAGTAGTTATCATTTATGCATATATCCTGAACAGGTAGTAAGACACAGTGATTTAAAAAATCCATTGAAAGCCTAAATTCTATTCCAACTGGTATCTATAAAAATAAAACATTTGTGCATAGAATTTTCCAATTATCCTGATACTAAAAATAATTGGCACTAAAGTTCAAGAGTTTAAGAATGGAAGGCATGGGGTTGGAGGGGAGGGGGACTTTTGAGAACTCCACAGCCCCCTAGAAATTGAGATGGGTTTTGAAGTGTCCTGCTTGTTAATTGAGGAAGTATACCAAAATAAATTATTAATAATTTTTTGAGTGGCGGGTAGAAGAGGATTGAACCCCCAAAAGAATCTCCTACCCCCTCTTTATTTTGACTCTGGAACAAACAATTTTAGTTTTGAGGCTCACGGAAAATTATTTTTGGCCCTAGTCCTTCAAAATTATAAGTTAGGGTGGGGTTAAGTTTGTTTGTTAGTTGTGTATTCTGTTTAGAAAGTGGATGTTAAATATTTCCCAGACTCTGCTCTAAAATATGAGTGAAGAATGACCCCAAGCACGGGATAATCCCTTAATAGTTAGGTGGTAGAGCATTGGCACACTAAGCCTAAGCTCCCAGGTTTTGACTACTATTTCCATGTTACATTTTTAACTTTATTTTAGCTAGTATAATTAGCTCACTGATAGTGTGCTTGATTCTGATCTGTTAAGCTCTTTCTCTAATACTGTACAAATAACTTCTTTCCCATTTGTGATTTTATATAGAAACATCACAGTTCCTGTTTTTCTCGATTTCAATTCTCATTTAAATTTTAATCTTGATATTGTTCTTATGCTCGATTCTGATCCCAAAATATTTGCATCTGAAATATTATTTTCCTTGCCTATCAACCCAAGGTTGGATTCAGGAGTTATTTGGGGGCGTGTCAGTGGGTGCAATTAGTTTTCATAAGGCTCCTTCAAGTGTAAATTTAATAAATTTAACTAATCAAATCAATACATAAAAAGAGGATTTGTAAGAAAACACTCAATTTCGATTAACAGATTTGTAATTTTAACACAAAAAACTTTTAAAAAAAAGTCACAGTCACAGTAAAGAGTTATAAACATGTGTGTAGGCCTTAAATGTTTAAGTATTTATTTATATAAAATGTATGTTTTAGTACACATTCTGTACTGGGCTATCATACTTAACTTGGTAATTTAATTATTGGAAAATGTTAGTTTTAAGCCACTTGTTTGGCTGCACTTAAGAGCTAAGTTGAAAGAATTATTGAAGGTCATGTGGGACATGGGTTCTTAAACTTTCTTTATTTGCAACCCCTTTAATAAGTCAACATATTTAACGACCCTAGGTAATAATGGTCGAGTTGAGTTTTTTTCTTTCTTTTTTTTACTCCCTCAAAGAGAAAGTATTGTGACAGTCCAAAAAAATTTGACTCGATATTTTGATCAACGTTGACGTTTTATGACCCCTTAAAACTGAAAAAGTTGTTTTTGTGTTACTCTCTGTGCGTTTGTGTTTCTGTATCTCAACCTAAACCCGAAACCATTTTACTGATTGTGTGGAAACCTGGTATCTATGGTTTTAATAATGTTCCTCCGAAGAGTCTTAGGAATTAGATATCCAATCCTAAAATCAAGGGTAATTTACTTAAGAGCAAAAGGAGAAAAATTGATTTTCTCCAAATATGCTCTCGATTTTGATTGAATTGTTTATACAGGTATTGTTTGACATTACAAACAAAATTACAACTCTCAGTTTCTTATGAACATTATTTTAAGGCTATTTTATACAGGCAGAGATTTCCAATTAGGATCATATCTCTGCAACTATTTGAGATACAAAATAGCTTATCATTCATTATAGATCTGTAGTAATATTTAAAATTAGAATCTTTTATTTGGAATTTATTTCTATAAAACTAATAGCTTCTGAGCCAATGTGTAAGCAAATATTAAAATTTTTATGGAGCTCTTTGACCATTGAATTATTTTTTTTTACGTTCTCTGGTGGACAGAGAACAATATTCCTCTTTTATCACTGTTTCTCTAAGAAATTATATTATTTCATTTATGTCCTTTTCAAGGGTGGGGTGGCAGGGGAGAAATTTCTGCAACAATGTATAATTTTGTCTCACAAATCTTATTAGATTTTAGTAAATGTTTATATTTTAAAATAAAAGAGAAAGTTTGTGTAGTGGAAACTAAAAAATCACAAATATTCTAAATAAAATTGAATGGTGTAGACAAGTAAATATATATATTGAACCAATAAAAAAGGTCACCATTGGAATTGTAAAAACAATGTTTGTATTACATTATAATGTTTGTATTACATCACTTAAACTTAGTTTTTTACTCTCCAGACCCTGTGATCACATAAAAATTACAAAAAATCTCCCATATATTTATAATTTTTTATGAAGGCATGTTGGATAAAATAGATATAATTTTACCATATTATTAAATTCTTTATAGATTATTTTTAAATAAAGAATATTTTCTCGAGTTTTACATGTTTTAAACTTTAAGACCATTTTTAATAAAGATTGGATTATTTCCTTCTTTTTTAACTATTGACGACAAACAGTGTGTTTATGATTTTAACAGTTATATATTTTTTATTATTTCAATATATCTTTTCTTACTTACTACATTCATTTTTATTAAAACATTTGTATTTTTTAATCTTGTATTAACAGTGCCTCAGGAAAATACCTAAATGTATGATAAAATTTTAACGTGCAGATAACCAATGTAAACAAATAGTTTATCTTAATTATTAGATATGAATGATTCTTAAAATTGTGCTGCATATTTCTGCAATAAACTAAACGACTACAGAATGAAAGTTTATAGTAGCTATTATGATTTCAATAGTAAGTTTTATAATAAATCTTTAACTTAACTGCAATGGACCAACCATTTAAGAACCTGTTATGTAGGAAGATAGATGGTAGCTACATGTAGGAGTCAGACACTCTTTACAACAGTATGCTAATAGTTTCAATTATTTTTTTCTATTCAGCAACGGGGGTGAGGGCTGGAGGTGGGCGGGTGATAGCCACAGTCTACTACTCTTGATTCCACCCTGCTCCAATCTCACATGAAAATAAATTATTTATTGGTTTTACAGTAATGTAAATTACTAAATAGTAAAAAAAATGTTAAGGTGTGGCTGTAGGGAACGCGAGAAAAGAACAGTGTTTGGCAGTTTTTATAGAAACATTATTTTTTAACAAGATAAATAAAATATGGCTCCAGTAGAAACAATATAATTTTCTTTGCATAGTGATATAAACAGGTTGTTGTCGTTGAATATATGTCATGAGCGTAGCGACATTAGATGAGAAACCTTTTAAATAAAGAGTAAAGGTTGTCATTGAATTCCAGAACAACCTGTTGATATCACTAGAGAATTATTTTGATAAAAAAAAGGTTTTGTCGTAAAAAATGCAAATTCTGTGACCTTTTCTCGCGCTTCCTATACGCGCACCTTAATAACACCTTGTTTGATCCATCAATGCAAGATCACTAGACAAGTGTTTCTTACAGTTTTGGTAATAGAGGACCACCAATTGGAAGTTATGCGCCTGGGGAACTACCGGGCGAAGGGAGGGTAAAAATATCTACGCAAGAAAAACACTATTTTTAGGCAAACATTTATTTATTAAATGAAATACTGATATTTTTTTTTAATAGTGAGTAATAGTTTTTGATTATTTTTTACTCTCTAAACCGAATATTAATTTTTGATAAATAATTGTTTGTGGATTTGTTGCCTTTAGGTTGGTGCAGACTACATTTTCTATGGGCCTATGACCTACAAGTGTCTACCGAGAAAATAAATACAGCACCATATTGATATTTAATATTTTGAATTTCAAATATCGACCTATCAAAAGTTCGTTCCTCCCCAGTTTTTATTTTTTTATAATCCCTTCGAAACTTTTTGACTAATGGCAACTCGATCGAGAATGTGACCAGTCATTTGGGTAATTTCGTTGTATTATTATTATTATTCTGGTCGACCCGCCTCCCTCCCCCTCCCCCCGCCTCACCTGCTGGGTTATGTTTGTTTTCCCCCGCTGAGAACACAAATTACTTTACAATCACTCACGTCTCTTCCTTCTTGCCAGCAAATCTCATCGGTTACATCTCCTTTGCTCTCTCGGCTGGGAAGGTGCGGTCTAGCGAGATCTACGTTGCGTCGCGCAGTTTTAAACCTCATCTACTTACTCCGTAATCTCCATATCCGTATTGTACTAAAGTCCGTATGATTTGTGTAAAGCACTCCTTAGCCTCAAATCACGTGATATCGTGTCACCCAAGGCAAAACTATAATTCGTACCTTTGCCCAATTAAACTCGTCGAGACAAAGCAATTGATCGAGAAATTCAAAAACATTTTTCTTCACCGCGTCTCACTCTATCTGTTCGGGCTATACTCATACGTACTAACTACGCTATTGTGTCGGGGATGAGGAAGGTAGAATTCAGAGGAAGTGTACTCGCATTTGCTTGGATGGAAAACGGAAAACTATTAAAGAAAAACCACCGTTAGTACACCTGCCCGATATTTAAACTTCGATCTACCCGTCGTTGGCAATATAGTTTTCCGCGAGATTAGCGCGTTAGACCACGTGATCACCGAAGCGGCTCCTATCAAGTTTAAAGTTGATTCAACTTCTACGGAGTGCTTCGGACTTTAATATTGCGACACTGTGGACTGATCAATCTGTTACTTAGGAGTCGATAGGGCCCAAGTTGTGTTTAGAAATCTAATTCACTAAAAGGGCTATTAAGATGGAACTGTAAGGGTCGTGAACTGAGGGTAGTATTTTTACCGTTTTTATAGTTTTTTTTGTGGCCAAAATAAGAGAAATTACATCATTAGAAACATAGTAATTCTCTTGACATAAGAGATATCAACAGTTTTTAAATGTGTCATGGACATAATGGCATTAGATGAGAGACTTTTTAAATATTTAATTCCTGGACACTCTTGACAGATGTTCAAAGACTTTTGAAGGAAATTAAACGCGGTGTTTTTACAGAAGAAATATTTGATTTATTTTGACCAAAAAATATTTGATACAAAAATGTCAAAAACAAAAAAAACATTGACCTTTTCTCGCTTCCCCTACACTCCCATTTTAAGGGTGAGGAGTTATTTACTGGATGTCATCTCTGATGGAACTCCATTGCTACTATTTAGAAACAGCGTTGTCATTCTCACGTGGTAAATATTCCCTCAGTCATAAAAATAGATTTTGGAACGCTGGTTCGTCGATGTTGCCAGAGGCTCCGTCTTAATCCGGACCTCCACCTTCTGACATAACTGAAAACGAAGAGATTTGGCAACAGTTAACAGAGAGCGAGCGAAGATATCCCATTTTTTCCCCCCATAGGACCCGCAGTTCCTTCGGCGATTATATTCGGTGTAGTATGCTGTGATACTACCATTATGAGTTAAAACTGATAATAGAATACAATGGGATGGTTATCTTGTCCTACTATTATTATTTATCAATATACAAATGGAACACATGAAGTTAAGCGTTTCCATGAACTAAACTGGACAAGCGCAACATTTTACGCCATTTAGACACGCGAGAGCAAAAGTGTAACTTAATAGGCATGTGTATGGTCACATCGTACAGGTATGACCACCATACATGGATGATTCGTGTGTGTGTATATATATACACACACACAATTTGATAAGCCCATTTTGATTTTTCAAATTACAAGTAAATGGCTGAAATTATTTAGACAAATGACCACTCATTTTAAAGGTTAGGACTCTGAGATGTTGGCAAAAATAGCAGCTTTCAACGAAACCCAATTTTTCTAGCGAACTTTCTTCTTTTCTGCTATATGCGTAGCAGGTCTCAATTTTTGTTTACATCATCATGGAAACCCGATTTGTTAAAGCTCTCTCTGGTTAAAAATACTAACAGCTAAATTCTTACTTAAGAGTAATGGCGATACAATTAGATATCAAGAGCTAGGAGAGGGGTCGTTTTAAAGTTTTTACACCGATAGCTCAAAATATATGTAAAATCGATAGATTTTAACGAGTAAACTTTTAACGTAAAAGTCAAATGGAGCTTCATTTCCCATTAAAAACTTTGAATGAATTTTAGTGTGATAATCTACAACCAAAACTGCATCGATCCACTACGTTTTAGTTTATGTTTTATGTAACTGGCAAAAAATCCTTCCTATCTGAATTTGTTCTTAGTTTTGGTAATAATATAGCATTTATTTAATCGTGCATACTCTGGGTTCTTGACGAAGGTGGCTCTATCAAGACTTGCTAAAGTCTGTTCAGCGTGGGAATTATTTTCTGAAAGGCCTTTTTCCCTACCAGAACTATATTATATAGTAGTATATTGGTAGGAAAAAAGACCTTTCAGAGAATAATTCCTACTGTGAATGGAGTACACGTATATTATTGGCGTTGCGTGGTGTGTTGCCAGGGTAAGCAGAGATTGTGGATGCGTTACCCTTGAAAGGTTCTCCCATTTGATCAATCATACAAAGGCTCTGCTCTACATGGGAACGAATGTCCGTCTATACCTGACCAATGAGTGTCTTACCGAGTGATGAGAACAATTCAGAGGTTCAATTTAGATCAGGGGGTGGGAACTTTTTGGTACCGGAAGGGCCACTTCATAGGTTCCTCGCTAAGCCGTTTAGTAAATGTTGCCAATATAGATCGATGGTATCAGTTAATTTTATACAAAAAAACAACTTTAAATGTAACTTTTTCACTTTTAATATTATTTATAATTCATTAAAACGTTTTTTTACCTGCTTCGGTGGTCGCATACTTCAAGGTTTCATTCTCGTGTTAGACTAGACTGCCGATGACAGAGATTGGGGTTCGGATTCCGGTTGGGAGTACTGAGGGTGGTTTTTCCTAAATGGTTTACTCTCTTCTACGCAAATGTGAGTACATTTTCTCTCGCTTGAACCCTCCTCGTCCCTAGCTCATTAGCTTAATTAGTACATATGTGTATAACCTGAACAGGTGGTAAGACGTGGTGCTATAAAAACTTTATCTTATATAATACACACGTTCAAGGTGGGATGGAATGGGAAGCGGGAAAAATCCATTGTTTTTGCAGTTTTTACGGCCTAACTTTTTTTTTTTTTTGCCAAATACAATATTGTTTCACTACAAATATAGAATTTAATTTTCTTCACATGGTGACTTCAAAATTTCTTGAATATATGTCAAGGGTGTTTTGGTATTTAATGACAACTTTTTTTTCTTCATCTAAAAATTTGTTAGATAATGTCACCATGCTCTTGACATATATTCAGGAACTGTTGATACCAACGTTTAATTTATAAACTATAAACACACATTATTGACCAAATAAGCGAAAAGGTTTAACCAAACTTCACAAAAGGCTGCTAGCTCTGCTTACCCTCGCAACACTCCACGACATGCCACTGCGCGAGGCTAGTGGACCGTGATCCCGGAGCGGTGCGGCGGTGACGCTTTGTAACGGCCCGCTCGTGTGAACTGACCCTTCCTTGCTTCCCAACAGGTGACCCCAAGTATAATTCAGCAGATAAACGCTTGTCCAAGATTCAATTCTCCCCGTTGTTAATAGCCTTTGCCTCAGCCTGTCCGTCTATCTGTCTGTCTGTCTACGGTCGTCATCGTATCCTCTCGCGTGCTGCTTTTTTGTTGTATGTGTGTGTGTTTATAACAGTCTTCTTATGACGTGAGTTTTCTACGCTCGATATCTGGCAAGAATGAACGTGGGTCTAAAACATATATAATTTAGTTATTACGTTTAATACGAGTTTTTTCTGTCATCGTTTTTTACCTCCCATTTGGGCTTTGTGATGATCACGCATACGCTAATGTGTTAGGAATGAGGAACGTTTAATTTAGAGTAATTGTACCCGCATTTGCTTAAAGGAAGAGCGGAAAACCATTTAGGAAAAACTGCAGTCCCAGTCTATTGTGAGAGTGACCATTCGACTGCCGGAGCAGGTATGAGTGTTATTAATCTGTTATTTTTTATGCACCGCGTCTTACTACAGTGACCCCATGGCTTCTTTGGTGCTGTAAGTACCTAAATTTTGACTGTCAAAAGTGACAGCTGCTAAACACATGTGTTTGCAGATCATCTGGTTCGGCGTAGGGATACGCAATTTGGTTTGGCAACTTTTTAAAGCTGTCAACTGTCAGCTGTGAACTGTCAGTCAGCACCAAAGAAGTCATGGGGCTACTATACCTGACCGGGCTAAACGCATATTTAAACTCATAGGATAGGATTGGGGAAAGTAAAAGAAATGCACCTGCAAGTGTGGAGAAAGAAGGAAGGAAAACTATTTAGAAAATACTTACGTATACCCGGATGATACTCGAACCTTGACCTACTGCAGTCCGCGATGACCAGTTACATTCCTGGTCTGACGCCTAAAACCTGCGCGGACACCGCTGCGGGTAATGTTTGTACCTATTTCAATCAGACTTTAATTTTTATCTCATTGGAAAATAACAATGTGATGGAAATTTGTGTGATCTGCACCGGTTGTCACATAGTTCTAGTCGTTAGTCGGTATATTCCATTATTGTTAACGTGAAGGTCGAGTTTTGAGGATAGCCAGGTGCACTAGACATGTTTTATACACTGGTGTAATTTCTTTATACTCTCTCCACGATGATGCGGGTGCATTTTCTCATCCATATTCCTTAATTAGACCGTCAATAACCATGGTATTAAATATAACAATTAAAAAAACTAAAACAAACACAACACCCAGTCCCTGAACGTAAATTTATTAATTTATGAAACGCGAAAGTTTAACAAAAATATGTGTATTGGCTCTGCTAGTAATTGAACCTGGTAGTATTAACTCATTGTATAGATGCACAATTGTTTGAGCTAAGTAAGAAGTCTGATATAATGCAGTTATAGCCAATACAGAAGTGGAAACCTTTTTTGTGTAAGGTTTATGATTATATGGAAGTACAGTTGTTAATTAATTGTCTTGGGTAAGCTGTCAAAATAGGATTAATTTATAGTGTCTGCTTCAGTAGCTTCGTGCTCGTGGGCAATTTTTTGCCCCTGCGGTTACCTCGTATGTTTTGTTGCTCATTAGCACTGATGGTAATTATCTAACGAACGTCTAGAAAAGCTGTAAATTAAAAGTTAAAAAGTAGTTTTTATTTGTTACTAAAATATACCAGTTAAATAGTAGAGCAAAGAGTTTTATACATATTTCAATAATTAAAACATATATCTATTTATAATTAAACATACATTTATATATTATGGGTCGATCTCGGGGCCGTTCTCAGGATACTCGTGGGCTCAAACCCAGCTGGGGTGGACAGATTTTTCTTGAGTGATAAAAAATCCGTAACACAACTTCCTTCGGAAGGTAAATAAAGCCGTCTGTCCCATCTTGATAGTGGAATGTAAAATAGCCTCGAAAGGTGTTTGAAATTATTTCTACCGGCAAAATTTGAAGGCGCTCTCGCTATCGCTCAGAGAAATTCGTTGGGAAAGCCATCGGGAAACCACCACACTTTCTGAAATACTCTAGTACATAGGATATCTACCAGGTGGTGTAGGCAACACTAACCAGCTGACGGGCTGAGCGCATGCATAGCTCCGGATGGATAGAAATAACATCAAACCAACGGTTGGGTTGTTGATTTAAGAAGATGATATATTAGGGATGGTCCCTTCAAATTAGTTAGACCTTAAGAATATTTGATTTTAGAGGATTCGAATAAAATTCAATATCAAGATAAAATATATATCAAATTTTGAATTTTAAATATATTTTTGGAGATATTATTAATATTGGCCTAGCCCATCATAACTAACAACCAAACCCCATAGCATTAATTTACCACTTAATGGGAACAGATTCAGATTTTAAGAGGGGAGGACATCCTCCAGTTTGGAAACGGAAATTCGGAATTCGTAAGAAAAATTAAGATTCGAATTTTATCTAGCTCTAAAATATACATAGGCCTATATATATATATATATTTTTTTTTTACAAACATATAATTAGTTCTTTTTTAATATTCAGTGTCTTTTCACTCTCAAATATTTTTGATACGTAGTTCCAGTACACCTTTAACAACTATGCAAGCGCTGGAGTTGTACACGTTCTTGTGTCTACCTTGCTGGATAACAGAAAACTCGCTTCGGGGCTCGAATGGTGTTAAACTGGAGATCGAGGCTCGAATCCCGGATGGGTTTATTGTCGGTGGTTTTCCTTGAATGGTTTCCCACCCTCATTCCACGTAAATGCGGGTAGATTACCTCTACAATTCTTCCTTCCTCCCCCCCTACCCCATTAGAGTACTTATCCTGTATGCGTATAACATGAAATTCAGGACGCGGTGATAAAAATAATAGTCTCATTACCCGATCCAGGCGATACGGAGTGTAGCCTACGCTGAAACGCTCGCAAAGTTTTTAGCGGGTGCCTCGTGAAAGGTTTAATACTGTCTTGTCAAATTCAATCTACTTTTAATTTGCTCTTGAAAGGTTTGTTTGTTCGTTCTTTCTAAATCCGACCCTGTCATCGAGTCATTAAATACCCCTCCCTCCCTCCATCCATCCTATTTTAATCAAAACGTGCATAATACTGTATATATCATACTCTATTGGAAAACACAGGAAGGTTGGACGAAGGAAGGGAAGAGGAATTGGAGGAACGATAAATGAGATATGGTTCGTAAAGGGGGTGAGGAGTGTGTGAAACTTTGTTTGCAGCCATGTACTAATGAAATTGATGAATTCGATTAGAATGACGAGGGGGTGGTAAAAGGGTGGGGGAGGGGGATGTTCCGACTATAAATAAACGTGATATAGGGCTCTAGTGTGACCCCATCGAGAAGGAACTTTTTGACCTGGTAGGTTGTGTGTGTGTTTGTATTCCTACTGAAATATATCTATATATACTTCCCCAGCTCTCTCTATCTCGTTGTCGGATTTATTTGGACTATCCCCTCGTCTCCTCCAGCCCATTCCCCATCCAACAGTTGTAGTCATTGTATTGTCTTGTCTGGAGGGATGCTGTGTTCGAGCTCGTGTCGGTGCACTTGTATTTTTAATTATATTTTTCCAGATGTACACACACACACACAGCGTTTGCTGCTACATTGGGATCGTTCGTTCAAAACCCTCCTTCCACCATTACTACCCCGCACACCCTTTTCCGCCCCACCCTCTCCTTTATTTCACTGTATACCATGTTTTACAGAGTACTATCTAATTTGGGTTGGATATTGATGGCACCTATTGGCCATTCGCTTTAGTTGTGTCAATTTTTGCTTGTTTGAAGGGTGGTGAGCTGATTTTTTATTTTGTCACGTGATTGATGGATCAATACAGTCCAATTCTCATAGAAAGGGCTGTTTAGAAAGTACTAATAGTTCTGTGTATAACAGACCTATCTTCCTGTATGAATTTAACGTGACTTTAGTCTTATTTTTTCTCTTTGGATTTGAGGTTGTTGTTTCTCCTTGGTGATAAAGTTTAGAAAACAAATTCATATATCCTTTTGTATTGGATTAAATTGTATTAATAGATAACCGTTATTCACACTGTTTGAACTGTCATTCTCGCAATATTTGTTAAAACTGAAAAAAAACCTATTCTATGGATTAATTTTAAATTAAAATCGCTTGAGATGAGCTAATAAACTAAACGCCTTTTGACTAGCCACCACATTGAAAATAATAAAAAATAAAGTAGGACAAAAAATGAATTCTACATTCAATAGGTGAATGAATATACCATTTATTACATGTTTTAAAACAAAATATTTGTAAAAAATAATTTTTATTGGACTTTAAAAGAAAATATATAGCCTTTATGTTAACTGGACGTCCAAGCTATAGTCGTGAGATACTTCATTGCAATCAGTACAGTGGTTTGTGAGATAAAAAGAACACACAGACACCAACTAATTTATAAGTGTATATATTATATAATAAATAAATCAGAGCGTCTAGTTATTTTACATTTTATAAAATAAACATATAACAAATCTTGATAACAAAACGCAATGTAGGTCAGAATACTAAATAAAAGGGGAACTATATAAAATTAATCGTATCAACGTATCTACTGGAGAAATATTTGATTTATTTTGTTCAAAAACAGTTTTTGTTATAAAATAAAACCGCAAAAAAATGACTGACCTTACCAAGTGCTCCCTTCCAGCTCATCTTAGGGCGGGGATTTAAGTGACGCGCGATAAAAAGTCACTGTTTTTCCAGTTTTTATATCAAAACATTTATTGACCAAAATAAATCAAATATTTCTCCAGTATTAATAGTTTAAATTGCTTCACATGGTGACCTCAACAGTTATTGAATATCTCTCATGAGAATAGCTGCATTAGATGAGAAACTTTTTAAATTGAGAAGAAAAATTTATTAAATTCTATGACACCCTTGAGAGAGATATTCAAGAAATTTGGTTATCACTACGTGATGAATATATATTTCTTTGGTGTGTTGGTAATTGCGCCCAAAGGGCGATCAGGGGGACGACCCAGGTAGGGGTCAGCTTCGGAATGATAATTGTGTACACCCTGGATTAAAATGGAGGGAGTGTATG
>CABFOV010001498.1:7741-27748 GCA_902141375.1 Timema poppense
ATTACTTTCCATTGCCACCGAGATCTAAATTGATGTGTACGCACGAATCGTACCAAAGGCTAGCGATAAAAATTGTAGAGAATCTGTAGCTGCCACGTGGTGGTACAAACCAGATTGGTATATGAGCTTATAGATTGGTCCATGTGGATCGATATTTACATTGACAATAAAGAAGAAGTCTTTCCATCATTCACCTACAATATTTCTGAATCATATTCTGTACAGAGGTTGAATGATTAGAACCATATTTGGTATATATTTTATGTTTTGCTACTGGAGGCCAAGTCGACTATTTTTTTTAGATATAATTTGCCAACTTCCAAGAATTTACAAGATGTTTTATTCATTAGATATATAGTATGAAAAAAAAAACAAAAACATAATTGAACTTTTTTGAAAAATAAATATTCAAATATTTAAATGTATAAGCCCTCGAGCAACAACCTTTTGATTTAAATT
Source organism: Timema poppense (assembly GCA_902141375.1). Classification (NCBI taxonomy): domain Eukaryota; kingdom Metazoa; phylum Arthropoda; class Insecta; order Phasmatodea; family Timematidae; genus Timema; species Timema poppense. Next base: position 8,201 of record CABFOV010001498.1, read on the forward strand.
ATAAACAAAACCTATATTCGTTATTTTGATACAATTATTTGACGATTTGAATTATAAGTATAAATTTAGATTAACACAATAAATATATTTATATGTTAGGTTAATGTATTTTACCATCGTTTTACTTAAATTCTTAACAATCTCTATATATCATTACCTTATTTTTGGATATATGAATCTACTTTTAATAATCATTTAAATTATATTTTACGCTCTTTGTTGACATCTATTTAATATATGTTAAGAATGGTACAAAAAATATAGGTGATTAATTTTATTTTATACAGTATATTGTCGTGCTTCTCAAAAGATAAGTATTTAGGAAGATATTTTCATTAAAGTGTGGTCACAGATTTATTATTATTAGCACCGCGTCTTACTTCCCGTTCGGGTTATACGCACTTACGCTAATGTGTAATGGTAGGGTGATTGTGAGATGAAATGGAGGACCTACAGTTTAACGTGGGATCCGAACCACGGTGGAGGCCTGGCATTCCCCACATTCACAAGATGTCTTGTCAGAGGTGAAGGAAGGGTTTGGTAATCAGATAAATCTGTGCCGGGACCGAGGATTGAACCNGTCCTCCATTTCATCTCACAATCACCCTACCATTACACATTAGCGTAAGTGCGTATAACTCGAACGGGTAGTAAGATGCGGTGCTAATAATAATAATAATAATAATAATAATAATAATTAATGTGTGGCAATATGGCGCAGAATGAGTCATCAGACCTGCATCGGTCACCACGCGTACCAAATCGTGAGTGTTGTCTCGTCTGGTTTGCCACTGTTGAGAGGCTGTGGCTTGAAACCTAGCAGATATTTCTAAGTGAACTTTCCTCATTTAATTCAAACTCACTTTCAACGTAAATGCAAATACACTCGCTTTAAATTATTCCTTTCACATTACTATTCAAAAGATGATTGATTATATGCGTAGAGCCCATATGAGTGGCAAGCATTGAAACACGAAAAAGAACAGTTTCATCATGATTTTTTTTCTTGCAAGAGAAATATGTAGACCTATTTTAATGACTTGAAAAATAGTGCAAACAGATTTTTAAAAGCAAACAGATTAAGAGGTTTATTTTAAAGTTAAATTGATTAATGCGCAATTTGTTTATCATAACATTTTCTTGAATTATTACTGGATATTGTGCCTTCCAAAATATGGACTAATGTTTGAGGCGATAGTTCCAGTCAGTGTTGGAACAAACGCGTGAAATTATTCTTATGAGGATCATTTAAGTATTGGGCCTGGATGCTGAAGTTTGCAATACCTCCTAAAATAGTTATACAAATATTTAAAGTGGTCATTTACCCAGTTATTTTTATAAGTTTAAGAATTTTTATCAGTCAAAATCTGTTTTAATCATTTTAAATATACTTATTGTCAATTCTTTAAATTAATCTCAAATCATGAATTATACATAAAAAAATTAACCATACTTCTAAAATTTTTTCATCCAAATTTTAGTTTAGAAATTAGAGGATCAATTAATTTAGCAACATTTTAATTCTTACAATGTATTTTTTTTTCACGTCTCAGTAACCGATAGGGCTGTACGCATGTATTATTTGAGCTAGTTTAATAAGGATGAAGAAAGTGAAATTTTAGTGGAAATTTAATAGAATTTACACGAAGAATAGGAAAACATTTAGAAAAATCAACCTCAGCATCCCCACTGGGTTCAAAACCTTATTAAGAAACATGATAGTGACGCGTTAGACCATTCGACAACCCATGCGGGTAATAATTATTATTATTAGTTAATCAGTCTAGTTAATTTTCACATTTGTTTTAGGTCCACAATTAATTTATTATTATTAATTCAATTGTTCTATGGAAAAGATGTTTCATTAAATTTTTAAGGGTTATTAAACTTATTTAAAAGTGTATAAACTGAACGGTAGTAAGATGCGGTGCTAAAGTCTTAGCTAAATACAACTAAATTTGATTAATTCAACAAATAAAAAAACCACTTATCTTTAAAAAAAATTCATTTTTAAGTACGGTATTTATATAGTATTCCCGTAATATATAGCACATATAATGTAAAAAATAAAAAATAAAATACTTGGTAATGAAATTTCGAGTTCATAATGCCATAGCTAAAGAAAGTAGAATATATCAGATATGCTAACACATGCTTTTATGCATCGAGGATTTTTAAACTAAATTATTAATAATCGTTATTAATACATACCAAATATATTCATAAATGTCCTAGACTTTCCAATATTTTACAAAAAAGCTTCATAGATCTATAAAATCGTACTATGTTAAGTTAACACTCACATATTTAAAAAATAAATGGGTCAATTTATCCTCTGAAATTAATTCAAGGCATAGGGTGAAAAAATCACTAAAACTGTAACTTAACTATAGGCTGTTTGTAATATTAAAAGGAAAATTTTAACTTTAGTCAACCTTCACGAGCTTGAAGGGTTAAACTTTAGGTACAAAAATAAGATGGTTCAATTTAAAAGAATTAAGGTCAAAACATAATATTATGATTAAATAGCTTAGCGTTTTATATTCCATTGAGTTTCCCATTCTGTGTTGCGCATATTTTATCTCGTTGAACTCCGATCGATATGTTCCAGGTAATGTTTAACTGTGAACAGAACTTCACGAGAAAAGAGAAAAGTTGTCTTACTGCATTCACTATTAATGAAACACTTTGGATATCATATTTAAACTAATATTTATTGTACGATATTAGTTCGTCTTGGATATGTGTGAATATGGTGGGTCTTCATGATGATTATTAATGATTTTGATGAATAAACGTCAAAGTAATAGCGTAATATAGCCAAATTTTAGCAGATAAATCATTAACCAAGCCGATCGAGGATTTTGTTTCAACTCAATCATTTGGTATTTCTTCTATATGTTTGTTTGTTCCATGATTACTATCAAAGGCATGGACCAATTTTAGTATGATTTGCAAGGTTTTATGTATGTATGTATGTATGTATGTATGTATGTATGTATGTATGTATGCATGCATGTATGTATGTATGCATGTATGTATGTAATGTATGTATGCATGCATGTATGTATGTATGCATGCATGTATGTATGTATAGTTGTTTTAATTACTTTGACATATGTTAGACTGACATATATTACAAGTCTAACGTCTTAAACCACGTGAGAAAACTTATTCTCTATATTATTATTATAGCACAGAGTCTCACTACCTGTTCAGGCTATATCCGTATGTCCTAATTATTTTAATGTGTTAAAGACGAGAGGGTGACCTGGCGGTCTAGGGGTAAGGTGTCAGACTTCTATGCTGGCGGCCGGGGTTCGATCCTCGGTCCCGGCACAGATTTATCTGATTACCAAACCCTTCCTTCACCTCTGACAAGACACCTTGTGAATGTGGGGAGTGATAGGCCTCCACCGTGGTTCGGATTCCACGTTAAACTGTAGGTCCTCCATTTCATCTCACAATCACCCTACCATTACACATTAGCGTAAGTGCGTATAACCCGAACGGTTAGTAAGACGCGGTGCTAATAATAATAATAATAATAATAATAATAATAATAATAAATCATAATTGTGTTCCCATATTTAGTTAAACACAGTACTTATAATGGTTTTTAATACTTTCAAACAAATTTTACAAGATGCATTTTTGCTGTCCAACTTCTTAAAAAAACTTTCATAATTTTCTTTTGGGAGTTGCCATTTATCAACTACATACACACTTCGTTTATATACTCTATCAAGATAGATTATTAACTATTAACAAACAATAGATTAATAGACGCCCTTTTATGCTTCGTCTGCTTGGCACATCCTTGAGATGACTGAGTTCATTGAGCTCTACAAAATATAACTTTGTTTGAATTTGATGAGCGTGTTCATTGATAAAGGAAGGGGTGGTAGACAGGTCACTGATCACAGTGCCATTTGTTCTTCCTGTTCCTCCAGAGTCCACCCTGGTAAACATTCAGTCCCAGACTCTCAGCATCAGCAAAATTAACAAAAAACGTTGTTTCTTTTGATACCGATCCGATACCGGAGTGTTAGTACTAATATCAGTTAAAGTATTTGAAAAACTTTCGAGCAAAAAAAAATACTAGTATCGAAAGGAAAAATATTGATATTAGTAAAGTATCGATACATTTTTCACATCGTTACCACACATACATTCTCTTTTATCTTAGAATAGAGACATTTACTAAAATTTAGTAAGATTTTTTAATCAAAATAATATACATTGTCGCAGAAACACTACACCAAAGAGCATGACCTAAGTAAAATAATATAATATATTTCAGAAACATTGAGTAAAGAGGAGCATCTCTGTACTTCAAAGAGCATAACAATTAATTTCATATTTCAAAGTACTCCATAAAAATATATGTGCGCCCATAGCTCAGAATCTTTGGTTTTATAAGAATATACTTAATAAAACGAATTTTATATATAAATAGTACTACATCTTCCCAATAATAAGATACTTCATATCTCAAAAAGCTGCAGAGATATTATTAAAAATGGAAATTTCTGCCCAAGTACAGTACTAACAACTTCATTTTTATGGGAAAATTAAAATGTCCATTTTGTTTGTTTTGTTAAGCAGTGTCTAGATAAAAAATAAAAAAAATCGTTAGAGAGGATTTTAAGAAAATATATTTTTCTCTTTTTGCCCTTCAGTTAACTACTCTTCATTGTAGAGTTGAATATCTGATTCCAAAAATATCTTGAGGGAACCTTATTAAAGTCCTAGATACCAATTTTAGCCTAATCAGTATTGTACTTTTGGCTCTACTCTGGGATACAGAGAGTTGGCATTGCAAAAACTATTTTTAGGAGGTCATGAAACGTCAACATTTGTCAAAATCTTGAGTTTGATTTTTTGGTGAACACAATACTTCTCTCCTCGAGGGGTTGAGAGATAGTTAAAACATATCTAGCTAGTAATAGCTTGTCTGAAGTCAGTAGCACCTGCTTGTCGTAAAGACGGTCATAAGAATAGTTGAGTTTGTTTTGTTTTTAGATCCCTTAACTTCGGAAGATATAATTTCAAAAATATAATTTAGAAAGAAAAGCAAACGAAAGAAATAGGCCTATACCCAATGCTGGATTTAGTTACGGACCACATGGGCCCGGGACCAGGGCGATAAATTTATGGAGGCAGCAAATTTTTGTAGATACATATATTTTTAATACGCACCGAATCAGATGTACGATACAGAAAATTTACCAAAACTTAAGAGGAATTTTCACACAGGCAGTATATTGTGTTCTATATTCACTATTTATTTATATTTTATTCTATTATTATAATTTTTTACCTCTATTCATACAAATACAGTAATTGAACGATTAAAATGCCACATTGCCTTGTGTGTATGTAAGAAAGAAACAGATACCCAAATGTTTCTTTCTTTCTTGCACAATGCTGTGCAGCCGACATCTGGAAACTTTGACCAAAGACGTCCATCCAGTTATTAAAGAGACCACTGACTGGTAACTAATGGTAACTTCTTTGTGAACACATGATGACGTGTTGTTGTTTATGACTTAAAAATCGTGTGCTGTTTTGTTACATTGGTAGTCAGTTGAACTCCTTTTAAAACAGATAAAATATTATATTTGATTTCAAATAACAATATGTTAATTTTTTATAAGCGTGAGTTTATTTAATTAATTACAGTGTTTATTGGAAAAAATTGTGAAAATGGATGGAAGAAATTTTTTGTGTGGGGCTGCATATAGGAAACTGCAAGAAGAGAAAAATCGGAACCTATTGTATCTTTTCTCTCAAGTAAGAATATGGTACTGAAATTAATGATTTTGAAGCTAGTACTACGCAGATGTAAATGTAGAGTCTGTAAGTTTGTATGTAAAAGAAAATAATTTTCATGATACAAATATTTTTGAAAAAATCGTAACAGACTGTTTTAAGCATAATCATGACCCTGTTTTTTGGCATTTGGGATATTAATGATAACACCAGAGATTATTTGGGTAAAGCATGGCTTCAACCATAATTAAAATGTTAATTTTAACAAATATAATCGTAAATATCGCGAATAAACATAGGCTTCTTTCAAAAAGCTTATTTCAAAGGAAACTGTTGAAAGGAGACGTGGTGGAACGTGATTATTTTGATTATTCATGTAGCGATGGTTCAGTATTTTGTGCACCTTGTAAACTCTTTGGAGGATCATCTCAGTTTACAACGATTGGTTTCAGTGACTAGAAGCATGCTAACCAACGGGTATCTAAAAATGAAGATTCTACTGCTCATCGTGATTTTTTTTTTTAAATTGAAAAGTATAAGAAATTACCTTTTGAGAATTGACAAACACTTGATCACCTAATTAGAGGAAGAGATTAGATACTGGTAGTGTGTGCTTAAGAGGGTAATTTCTGTAGTGAAGAAGCTTTCTTCTCGTTGTTTAGAAGTTAGGGGAGTAGATGAAGTAATTGGCTCAATACGCAATTGACATTTTATTATGTGTTTGGAGCTCATAGCAGAGTATGACCCATTTCTAGCAGGACACATCGCTAAGTACGGAAATTCTGGAAAAGGAAGAACTTCTTATCTGTCATCAGCTACTTATGAATAGTTAATAAAATTATGGCAAAGTCTGTCAGTGATGAAATCAGCAGAGAGGTAACAGATTATAAGTATTTTTCTTTGATTGCGTACTCAATTTCAGATATTTATCACAAGGACCAGTTGAGTTTCATCATTCGATATTTATACAATTATGGTTCACCTCAAGAACTCTTTGTAGAGTTCTTGAAATATGCTGAACACACAGGTCTCGAATTGGCTGATGCTATGTTTTAATTTTTGGAAAGCATGGGTTGAATTCCCTACACCATGTCAATGTATTGACTTCTAAATGGCGGGTGTAATCTCTTATCTTATTACCTCGCTTAGGACAAATGGATGTGACAGACTAAATTGTAAACCTGCTATTAAATTTAAAAATATTATAATCTAAGAATAACCGACTACATATGTATCCTTTGTACAATTGAGTGTAAGTACTACCATACACGTAAGTGTTATGAGCATATATGTTAAACTAAATAATAGCTTTCAATATTTTTTGGGAGATAATTTACCATTTGAAATAAATTAAGTTATAAATATAAAATATAGTAAATTTTATAAAATTTAACAACTTATTTTATTTCATTTAGAGTTAGATATACATTCCTGTATTTCTAAGAGTGCCTTAAAGTCTTTAAAAAACACAGTTCTACTTGTGCAATACCCTTAAAGAAATTTGCAGTTTTTCTTACTTTATTTCTTTAAAAATGGTTTATATTAATTAATAACAGCTTCAAATTAAAATATATTATATTGGTTTGAAAATCAAAGTCTAGAGAAGTTTCAAATTAAAGTAAATAAACGTTATAAATATATATATTATTTACAATTTAAATAGGTTTCATTGGTTGCTTTAACTTTGTTCAGTTGAATACCAAACAAACATTTGAGATATTTTGACTTAAAGATCCAATCGATTTCTTGAGCAATCCCCTTTATAGAGCAACAGACCTTGCGAACAGAACGGGATGTAAGCCATGTTATTTTAGTGAGGCACCAGACACAAGCAGAATAGAAAATAGCAGCGATCTATGTCAAAACTTTTCCTCGCACCTAGCTTTCAATAGGAATATATGTGCTTGAATCAAATACGAGACAGCGCTAGTTACTAAATGCGATAAAATTGACGATATATATACTAAAAATTCAAATACAATATATAATGAATAATAATAATAATAATAATAATAATAATATTTAGCACCGCGTCTTACTACCCGTTCGGGTTATACGCATAATGAATAATAAAATTAATAATAATACTAATAATTAGATTTATATATTTGCCGTATGAGTTGAACATGAAAATTACAAGATAATGATGCTTCCTATTATATAGCCAAACGTTATATATGATTCATATTTTTTTTATAATTTTGTTTTGAACAGAACTTTGAAGAAAGCTCTAATAAAACAATTATTTGTGTCAATTGAATTAATCCACTTAACTCAGTATAAGTTAGCTATGCCAAACTTATGATAACATAATCTGATTATAGTGTTAATATTTTTAATAGGCATACCAGTAACGCAAATTATATTCTCCTTAATAAAGTAAAAGTATATATATATCCCAGATCGCTAATAAGAGTCGTTTAGAAAATATATAGAGTTCCCAATCCTATAACTTTAGTAGTTATTTAGCTGATCAGGATAGTCTTTTAGTTTATATTTATATTGGTTTTTGGTATAAATAATCCATACAATTACGTGATTTTACTATTTGTTAATTTATTTATTTTTAAACAATAGTTTTAAATATTCACTTTTTGATGGGTTTTTAAAATTTGAATCAACTTAGAAAAAAACCCCAACAACATTATGTTAATTTGGGTTAAATGACGTGATAAATTTCTAGAAAAAACTTCACATTTCACATAGTAACTGTACAATTACGAATAATGTACTATCTTTTAATTTGAAATGACAATCACTTTTATTTGACTAGTTGAACAAAGAAACATTTGGAAGAAGGACAAAACGAATTGATGAGTTAATATACTCGAGACTACTTATTTTACAACAGGTAAAAAATTCGTCACAGATATAAACATAATAATTAACTAATAAATTAACAAAATCGAAATTCTGTTTTTTACTTTCAGGTGACAAGATACATAAAAACCACACTGTTGGTAATTGTTAAATTATTTATTTAGATAGATACGCATTTTTAACAAACTATTTCTACCTTTCTTCCAGTATAACCACATTTAATAAGACTAATGAAGGAGAGATGAGGTAGCTAGACTGTAGAGTAAATAAACATACCCGAATGTGTGTGTGGAGAAAGTGTAAAAAAAGTTTAAGGAAAAACATATTTAGTAGGCCTACTCAAACCTCAACCTCCCCGTCACCAGCAATCCAGTATATTGCGAATGTGACACCTACACAAAGACGCCACTAATGCTAAGCAATTGATTTACTCTCTAAAGTTCTTTTTCTTAGACTATGCATAAAGGGTGGGTCATACAGAACTTAAATATTACAGATGTAAATAATTTTTTGTTTGTTCCTATATTATAACATGAAAGGGAATAAAAACTCTTGTAGAGAGTAAACACTAAAGTTTTTTTTTTTACTTTGCACCTGTTTTATGTATTCAAAATAGAAAATATGGCTGCCAACCAAATAAAAACTTTTTAAGCACCACATGAAATCTTGCAAGACATTCCTCAGAATTTCCTCAAGAATAGCTTCAATTCCACCGAAGAATGTTCTATTAAATTCAGCGCTAAAGTCAGGATCAATGTGACCGTTACATTTCAAATATCTTCCACAAATCGTTAGTTTGGCATTCCGATTTTACGCATTACCACCATAATTAGTCATACCATGTGACGGGTAGCCCAATCCGGTTTAAAGCAGATATAGTTGATATCTTCGAAATGACCATTATAGACCCCGCATAAAAGACTGACAAGTATGATACAAGTTTTCAGTTGGGTATGCTGAAATGAAGCGTTCAGGGAAATTACTGTTAAACACTGGACCTGTTATATGAAATCCGGCATACCACATCATGACAGTGATGTGACCGAGTGATTTTCGAATATTGTAGCAGGCTACAAGCAATTGTTTGTTCAAGCCTACATTCAAAGAACTACTCCACGCAAACAACACTGCGCTGCCAGACAAACAATCTAGTAATCCATATCAAACTGATCATTATGGCCTGACAGTATTTACATCTCATTCAAGGTAACTTACCCATTTACACACACAAAAACTAATCGAATAGCTCCTGCCAACTTATTTAAAAGACACAATATTTTTTTATCACATATAAAATGTTTGTTGTAGTTCAGATTCCAATACTAAATTAGTTATTTGTATTAGGAATATTTTAGTTGTTTATAACCCACTCGGTATATCTGAAAAGCAATGAAGATTTTTAAGTCAGTAAATCCAATTAAAAACATAATTGGATTGCCTCTTTTGTCAGACTAAATGAGTAAATTATGTTTGTGAATGATCTAGGCCTCTCAAGAACGAAGAGACTCGAATGCCTGTGGTCCACAATCATCCGTCGGATTTGCATCCGGCTACGAGTGTTGGATGGGAGAAGGCGAGGAAGGAAGGACAAAAGAATAGGAGGAAGGAACAAGGGAGTGTAAGTTTCGTCAACTTGAATGGAAGCAAGATGTCATGCGAGTGAGGCTCACCAGAGACCTCTGCATCCGTAACAATAAAACACCCTGCAGTAACGTCTCATGAGAGGTCACACCATCCTTTATAAAGGCCAGTGCATTGTTTGGTTACAGACAGGATGAGATATAGTTTCTATTATTTTTCATATTTTTCCTCTATTTATGGATACAACTTTTGTATCTTTCCTGAATTTATATTATTAGAATTTCTTTAATAAAACACAATATATTGTATAAGAGTAGCTGTAGTGGCGATCATTAGTTTTCCACCAAGTCATACCAACCTAATAGGCAATAAAATTCTAATTTTATAGGTATGGGCAAAATTGAATTTAAAAGTAATGCATTTGCATTGGCATGTTAAGTATGAAGAGAGATTTACCATCATTTTGGAGAAAAAAAATTACAATACACCAGCTGGAATTTAAAAAACAACCGTCTATCACCAGAAAAACAGATTAGACCCAACAGTTAATCTGCTAGTCCATCGACAAAAAGTCACCGATATGAGTCTTAGTCTTTATTACAAAATATACAAGTTAATACATGACATAATTCAGGTTTTGTTATAATAGCCATAATATATACTTTATGGGGCTTTTTGTAAAAAGGAGAGATTTAATTCAAATTATTAATAAAAATATGTTAGTTTTTGTCACCATAAATAAACACTGGGAAATGTAATTAGTAGGTCTCTATATAGAATGATAAGTAATCATACACTATTAAGTGGTGCAGAAGAATACACACTGAAAAAGAAATTAAAAGTCTTATAAAAACATATTGCCAGAACCGCTTCGATATCGAGATATGACGACATTGCAAGGTATCATTGCAATTGTGTCATTCGGCGTGTTGGAGAAATGTAACGCCACATTCAGTTATTGCTGTGATTGAAAGTGGCTGACAATATGGGGGACCAATACACAAATGAGGAACTTACCGAAACTTAGAAACTACAGAATTCCGCTGTGCTGCTCGTAAGTATTCCTCATATGTTCCTGTGTGATGACACCAAAATAAAAAGGACATTCTTGGCACTGAGCAATCGTTTGAGGGAAACCAATCAATTTACACTTGTTATGGTCAATGCTGGTAGGCCGTATCGTCACAGGAACGTTTCAGTGCAAGAGTAAATTCTGCGTTCTGTGAAACTCTCATCAGATACATGTACACGGCGATTAGCTGTGCATCATCACCTATCACAGTGTCCGTGTGGAGAATGGTACATGACCAATTACTGTACCACTTCCATTTGGAAACCACAAAGAAGATGAAACCAGATCTAGATTCCGAATGCCGTAGGACATTCTTCGAGTGGATGGTGCACCCCCACGCCACAGATCCACAATTTATCAGAAGAGCGATGGTCATGGATGAAGCTATATTCACCAGAAATGGCAGTGTAAATCTCTGCAACCAGCACATTTGGACCGACTTAGATATAAATTTTATCCTGGACGTCCATTTTAAATATCAATTCTCCATCAACGTTTGGACAAATGTCGTGGGTAATATTCTACTTGGACCTTATGGAATGCCTGCATGACAACGAAGTGGAAACTACTTACACTTTCTGCAGAGCGTTCTCCCTTAACTATTTGAGGACATTCCACTGGAAAAGCGGCAGAACACGTAACTACTTCAGGATGGAGCCCTTGCACATTACGCCAGTGCAGTTAGATGCCATTTGCCATACCATCCCAGGCGATTGATTGGATGCAACGGGTTTGTTTCATTTCTGGTGTGATCTACCAATCTCACACTTTGTGACTTTTTTATGTGTGACCACATGAAGGGGATTGTGTACTCCCATCGGCACAACAAAATATAGCGTCTGTGGAATGCAATTGTGGTGGCTAGAATTACGATCCGGGATATGCCACACATCTTCCAATGAACAAGAAAGTCTGGGTGCTAGAGTGCTGAACTTTATTGTGAATACAATGGTGGACACTTCAAACATCACCTATGAACTTTCAATATTCCACTACCAAGGTCAATACAAACTCTACAAAATAACGGTAATATCGGTTTTACCTGTCCTTGTCAGTCTCTCGATAACAAAGCTGCCCTGGTAATATGTTGTATAAAATTTCAATTTTTATTTTCCGTGTAGATTCCACTACACCAATTTATTATATACAATTAAAGATCAACCTTTATCTTACTTTTCAAATAATACTGTTACAAATAAGGACCCCCCCCTTCCGTTCTCCCACCAAAATTTAATTAACTACCTCACCATTATTATTAGAGTTAAACTCGTTTTGCCAACTATTGTATAAGCATAATTAATTTAAAAGTATTATAGCTATGGATCTTAATAATAATTTGTATAAAATTATAAAACGAATTCTTAATGAACTTCAAATAACCGTTACATAGCTCGGCACCTACTTTAATGTATATATCAAATGAGTTGTTAGCACACTACTAAAAGCCTGCTAGAACATACATAACAATAATTAATGTAAAATCATCATATTGTTTTGTGAATGATATACAAATTCAGTTGTCCAATTTAAAAAAAAAATGTTATAGGCCTTCTGATTTGTTTCTCATTCTATTTAAGGCTTACATTGTTATATCTGTTTATTTAATATATGTGACTACCAGTGTGTATCGCTATTATAAAAATAAAAAACGTATTAAACTACTTTATTAAACGCTGGCAACAAAGTGTATAGATTAATCAAAACGTACTGTGCATTTTTATTTTATCAAGATACTACCTCCAGCTCAATTCTTCTCTCTTGTTTACCTATTACATTATAAAACAATGTTTAGATCTCAAAGAAACTTTGAACCATATGTCATATTAATAACGTAACCATAATGAAACCAAGTTAGGCAACATTGCTCTACGTAAATATTGTGTTTCAAATGTATAATTTATTTAATTTTAGCATCTACCAATTTATAGTGCTCATGTTACCCTGAGAAGATATTTCAGCGTTCACTTTCTCAAAAATAATAATAGTATATGATAGACAATGGGACTATGTTGTTTGTAATTTATCCTAGAATAAAAACCCAATCTATTTAAAAAATATATTTTAAAGGAATTAATTTAAAGGATTTCTTTCCCCGTTTTACATTGTATTTTTAGCCCTGTTTTTCTAGCCAAGTGAGAATAGAATAAAACCAATAGAAACTTGGCAAAATTTGTATATGCTTGCAAAAATAAATGTTGTCAGTCTAAATTGTGATTGGTGGGCCCTTTGGTGAAGTCTGTGGGGTTGGCACAAGCACCCTCACAGATCGAGTTGGAAGGGGTATTTTGTTTTTACCTCTAAAAGGTATGGATTTTTTTATCGCCTCATCTTATAACCTTTTCATGCGATAAAAATTATATTATTATTTCTATATTGGGGTAGGGATGAGGAAGGAGCCATTTTAGAGGTAATCCACGCATATTTTCATTTAAGAAGAATGGGGAAGAATTTAATCTAAATCACCCTCAGTATATGTAAACGGGATTCAGATCCTTCAGCAGGAAATTAGAAAGAGACTGGTGACTTATACCATTCAGCCACTGAATTGAGTGGTAATTAATTACAATTTCTAATGATAAAAAATAATATAAAATGAGAATTAGCATGAAGTTTAGTAAACTAGTTAATTAACCACAGGTGAATACATTTGATAACAAAATCACATAGTTAATTATTTTGGTAACCTACGGTTAAGCATCCAGTTTACGAAACAATAATTTAACTCTCAACTTACATTCTTTTTCATAGTTATCAATTCAATAATTCAGTTTGGAAGTAATTCAATAAATCAATTATATTAATTAATGTTATGTTTATTTAATATAAAATATATTATCTTTAGGATCCCTATAGTCTGATTTTTGTTGAAATAACAACTAAGAGAATTCTCAATTGTTTTCTTTGCAGTCAATATAGGTAGCGTTTTACTATATTGTTTGTGTTATCTTATAGGTATTTATAATATTTGATCAAAAGTGATGGCTGAAGATCATGTGACTTGAAGTATGAATATATTAAAATTGTTTTAGTAACTTCATGAACGACTATAAACTTCTCTTCCTTCCACAATAATAGTGTAACACAATAATTATAATATGATATAGCATTGACCATTAGATGATCCACAAATTTTGAGAACGATTAGAGTCGTAATTTTAAGCCGGTAATGACGTAAATTAACACGGACATCAAATGACATAGCGATGTGTTGTCCGATTTCTTCATACCAGAACAACAATTAATTCTTCATGTGCCTGTGGCCCTCTATTTTCGATCTATTTACCCTCATTTTTAAATTTTTTTATTTCTAACAGGTTTGCAACATTAAAATTGTCTAAAGCGTTTCTCAACAATTAGTTAGCTTAGAATCTTGTCATGTTGTTGGGCTAGAGTTATGATCCATTGAAACTGACATAGAATATTTTGCAGTTATAAAAAAAATAGGATAAATATGGCACAAAAAATAGGAATATATTCTTCTACTTTATTAAATCTGTTTTTGAATATCATCAATAAATAATTGATTTGATTTTATTAAAACAAAAGTCTGAAAAACAATTATAATCACCTGGTAAATTGGTATATATATAGCTATATTGGTTTTTCAACAAAATTATTTTATCATGAGTATGCAGGGGTGTCCAACTACACATAATAATAATAATAATAATAATATTAATAATAAATAATAATTATAATAAACACATATTTTATCAAATTTTTACATAACATCTTACTATCTAATAAATAATTTCAAACTTTTGCTAACATAGATAATAATTGTTTTCTATCGGGATTTTAAACCGAACCAACGGCGTGGATAGTTTTGAAAAAAATATACGTTAACAAAATTAGGTTTGGATATATATTGCTCATTTAGGAGAAACATAGTTATTATTATTAGGAACAATTTGTTAACAATATTTTGTACCACCCCTCCCCCCCCCCCTAAAAGTATAGAGCAGGTAGCACACACATAAAGAAAGAAATACAAATAATACAGAGTTTTATTAATGATAGTAATAATAATATTTAGCACCACGTCTTACAACCAGTTCGGGTTGTACGCTTTAAGTACTAATTACGCTAATGGATTAGGATTTGGGAAGGCTGAATTATAGGAAGTGAACCCGCATTTGCGTGGAGGGAGAGTGGAAAACCATTTAAGAAAACCACTCCCAGTTCATCCGACCGAGATTCGAACCTCGATCTTCCCGTCCTCAGCAGTCGAGCTCAACACGACAAGCGCGTTAGCCAACTACGCCACCGAAGGCGGGTCAGAGTTTTATTAATGAGACATATAACAGAGTACATTATGTGGTATTAACAATAGTTCATTTAGTCTGCATTGTCTTCTGTAATAAATATAATGTGACTGTAGAGTGTAGTATCACAACAAGTTGATACAGAAATACTTAATAAACTGAAAACATAACGTCCAGTCTAATGAGCATTTTGAGTACATGTAGTTGAGCGAATAGGGGTTAACTAAAGCAAATTACTGTTTGGGATTAATACCCAGTATCATAAATGCTCCCGGGAAGACCATCCCTACAACTCGCCCACTGCAACAAAGTGAACAGTGGCGGGTCAGTGATTATAAACACTTTAAGAAATCCCTTGAACTGACCTCAAGAAAGAGCTTGCTCAATTTTAATGTCTGTACCCCAAAGAACATGACCACTAACCCATCAGCTTGTGCTCACTCCGGTTTTTAAGCATCCTAGCTACTTAGGCATCTAGCATTAAGCAAATGGCACTAGATAGTGAGTTAACATCATATTCACAATGAGGAGGCGCTAATGTAGTCCCTCTTATATGGAGATAATTAGCCCCAGCAAAATAGCTACAGCCTATAGCTACAGTGGCCACACTCACGAACAAAACTTGTCTGCTAGGTATACCCAACGAGTCCAAGCACAACGCGTGTACGACATAAGGAGGCCGTCTATACGGCTTCAAATAAACTTACAATAACTATGTAAAGGCTTCCCGAGGGCAGAGCCAATAATAAGTAGTAAAATACAGGATCCCCTAATACCACAATACAAGATACTTAGCCAGGGCCAAGAGACCTAATTATGTCATCCAAACACATGTAGCACTCCCCAATAGTGACTCAAGGACGTCCCCTTCTTGGCTATTCAAACAACATTGCCTAATAACCAATCTAACGTTAATTAGCCACATAGCCATAGTGATGGTTGTATATAAACATAATTCTAAATTAAGCCGCTTAGCACAATAAACAACACAAGTAGTACATATCTGCAAGAAACCATATTTGCTCATTGAGCTATCATGTCCCAGTTGACACTTGTGACAACTCTTGTAATATCAGCTTAATTAGTTCAATACTTATATACATCAATTAACCAGGGGATTGACTTAGAAAGAAACGAGCACTTCATGACTCCCAAATAAGTTGAGCCGGTGCTTAACCTTCACATTACTCGTCGTTATACTTTTAGAATTACATATCTAAAGATACACAACTCGGCGAGCAACAAAACAAACCGTACGTAGACGGGAATCGGCCATTCCGGATAGAAAACAGTCCATGCGAAACCCAACTCAAACGTAGAAATCAGCTGTGACAGCGCAGCGTTATTGTAGCCCCAGTGGTAGAGTAGGCGGCGCTCTTCTAGTGCACCAGCGATAGACTGTGGTGGTGTTGGTGATCCAGGTGAGGCGGGAAGCTACCTACGGGTAGCCCCTGCGTTGACTGCACCGGACTCCATTCCGGCCAGGGTCTAATCAGATTAACTACTACAGTAGAGAAAGTACAGTTAGAGACCCAATAAGTCGTAAATTATTACAAGTTTTGTATCTTACGCTGCTCGAGGGGTATATTAAATCAAGTTCAAGACTGAGAAGGAAAAAGGAAGGGGTGAACAGTTGTCAATCACGTCTTAGGGCCAGTTTCATTGTCATGTTTAGTACCCCTCAAGTGCGGTGCTACACTAAGTACATGACGACACCTACCTAAACCAGAATGGAATGGGCCGTTCTCGCATAGGAAACTGTCCCATTCCATTCTGGTTTAGGTACGTGTGGTCATGTACTTAGTGTAGCGCCGCACTTGAGGCGTACTAAATTTGACTATGAAACTGGCCCTAAAACTATTTATAAAGACACCGCGTTAAATTCTCAATATCCAATTCAGTGGTCCTTTCGCAATGGAATGAATTGATCATTATTATTATTATTATTATTATTATTAAAACCACGTCTTACTACCCGTTCGGGTTATACGCACATACGCTTATGTGTAATGGTAGGGTGATTGTGAGATGAAATTGAGGACCTACAGTTTAACGTGGAATCCGAACCACGGTGGAGGCCTGGTATTCCCCACATTCCCAAGATGTCTTGTCAGAGTTGAAGGAAGGGTTTGGTAATCAGATAAATCTGTGCCGGGACCGAGGGTTGAACCCCGGCCGCCAGCATAGAAGTCTGACACCTTACCCCTAGACCGCCAGGTCATCTACAATTGCCGATTATTGGAAGATCATATTTCGAATCCTGGTTGGGAGAATTGAAGGTGATTCTTTCTAATGGGCTTTCCATTTTACTTTCACACAAATACGGGTACACTTCCTCAAATTTAATCTTTTTTTTATAGTTAAACCAATAGTGCAAATATGTGAATAGCCTCAACGGGTAGTAAAACGCGGCAAACAAAAGAAAAACACTAAGTTTTTTTATCACCACGTGTTTTGGCCTTATTATGTTATACCCATGTGTACTATTTACTCTAATGGGGTAAGGATGAGGAAAAATTAATTTAGAGGAAGTGTACCTGCTTTTGCCTACAGGGAGAGTTGAAAATCATTTTTGAAAAAACCTCAAATTCACCCAACCAAGGTTGGAGCCCTCATATTCCTGTCAATGACAGTCTAGCTTAACACAAGGTTGACGTCTTAGACCATGTGGACACCGAGACAGGAATCAAAATTGTTCAGAAACACAACAAAGAATTTAAATGTATAAAAATGTAATAATCTGACAAACTTTGTCTCAGTCGGTAGCGTATCAGCTTTTAGGTTACTAGGTCGTTTTGGTGACCTAGCGGTCTAGGGGTAAGGTGTCAGACTTCTGTGCTGGTGGCCGGGGTTCAATCCTCGGTCCCGGCACAGATTTAATCTGATTTCCAAACCCCTCCTTCACCTCTGACAAGACATCTAGTGAATGTGGGGAATGCCAGGCCTCCACCGTGGTTCGGATTCCAGGTTAAACTGTAGGTCCTCCACTTCATCTCACAATCACCCTACCACTACACATAAGCGTATGTGCGTATAACCCGAACGGGTAGTAAGACCCGGTGCTAATAATAATAATAATAACTCCGGAATGACCAAAATGTTTCTCAGTGCTCAAATTCGGGAGAACCTTTTATATTGGGTTGTGTTGAGGCCATTTTAAAAATATGTCAGTGTGTAACTTTTGTTCTGAAATGTTCAGTCAGTCTAATCAGTAGTGTCAGAAAGTACAGTTTAAATATTCCAAATTAAAAAATATATTATAATAGAAAACTAGCTCTGACCGAATGTCCTTCAACAAAAGATTGGATGCTAAATTCACGGCGTGCTAAGACACAGCGGCGTTTATTCCCAAAGAAACTTTCAAATATGCATTCGGCCCATAGTCGCATAGGGAGGGCTCTGGCCCAGCTGACATGGGTTGGATAGTCGCATAGGGCACTGGCCCAGCTGACATGGTTTGGATAGTCGCATAGGGAGGGCTCTGGCCCAGCTGACATGGGTTGGATAGTCACATAGGGCACTGGCCCAGCTGACATGGGTTGGATAGTCGCATAGGGCACTGGCCCAGCTGACATAAGTTGGATAGTCGCATAGGGCACTGGCCCAGCTGACATGGGTTGGATAGTCGCATAGGGAGGGCTCTGGCCCAGCTGACAGGGGTTGGATAGTCGCATAGGGAGGGCTCTGGCCCAGCTGACATGGGTTGGATAGTCGCATAGGGCACTGGCCCAGCTGACATAAGTTGGATAGTCGCATAGGGCACTGGCCCAGCTGACATGGGTTGGATAGTCGCATAGGGAGGGCTCTGGCCCAGCTGACAGGGGTTGGATAGTCGCATAGGGAGGGCTCTGGCCCAGCTGACAGGGGTTGGATAGTCGCATAGGGCACTGGCCCAGCTGACATAAGTTGGATAGTCGCATAGGGCACTGGCCCAGCTGACATGGGTTGGATAGTCGCATAGGGAGGGCTCTGGCCCAGCTGACAGGGGTTGGATAGTCGCATAGGGAGGGCTCTGGCCCAGCTGACAGGGGTTGG